>APFE030194702.1:211793-234327 GCA_000404065.3 Pinus taeda | reverse complement strand
AACTTGTGAATTAATTAATAACTAATTCACCCAACTCATCTCTAGTCTATTTGTCAGTTAGACTAAATACAACCAGTTTAACAAAGCTAAACTGAACACAACTCCATCAACTTCACCTCCAGTCCACTAAACTCAACTCCCTTGAGTTCTAACTGAAGTCCTGCATGCAAATATTAGTCATCCCATAGGTAACCACGTATTTCCTTCTAGGATCTACATGTACCACATCCGTAGCTCATCCTGAAGTGCTCCAAGAGAATAAGACAAAGTTTATAGTCTAAATATTATTATGGGCTAATAATATTTGACTGTTCTATATTTAGACTGAGCAGTCACTCCGCTGTGGACTAAAAATAGAAGTCCATCTATTTTTCCAACTTGATCAATCATCCATAAACAGCAACCTGCAATCCATAGACATGATCCATATGTCTAAAAATAGACTTGCGCCAAAAATAGCCTGCGGGCCCACTCAGTGAAGGCGACTCTTTTTACTAAGCTCCCTCATCTTGTTGCAATCTCAACATAGGTCGACATTCATCTTCAACTTCAATGCTCCAGCTTTTAGAAGAACACCTCTCAAGGGAATAGATGACTTCTTTGACTGTCTAAGATTCTGAAATAAAAGGAAGCGTCTTGGACTTTCCCATTTGTTCAGTCTTCACACATAAGTTGAAGACTGCAAGTCCAACTCTTTTTACTCTATTGTCACTCCCACATTTTTATTTTCTTAACAAAATTCTTCTTTAAACAATAACTTTTAAATTTCCCCAAACCAATTTCACTTTCACTTTCACTTTCACTTAAATGCTTCACTTTTTTTTTTAAAACCTTCTTCAAAAATTTGAATTCCCTTTTTAAAAAGTTACATCTCTAAAATCTCATCTCACAGAAAATCTCATCTCAAAAAAAATTAATGCAATTAAGTATTACACGGGCACTTTTCAAATTAACTAAGTCCTTTTTCAAAACAATACTATGCACTTTTCATTCAAAAAATCACATGTGCATTTTATATAAGACAAATTTTATATAAGACAATATGAAATGTTTCTTTCAAATATTTAACCCTTCTGCATTGTGCACATTAACTTTTTGTGCTTCATCCACCCAATGGGCTTCACTATACTTTTATGCTGTGGACTTTCACGAAGTAACTACGCATTGTGGAATTTTTCTCTCTTAATGCTCTGTGCATTGAAGAGAACGTGTGTTTCTGTGCGTTGAAGAAAACATGCGTAACGAATTTAAACTAACACGTTTCTTGTCCTTTTTAGTGGTGTTAACGCTCTGGGTTGCGTTAATAATGTGGGTGGATTAACTACCGTGGATGCAGTTTAATCTTGTAAAAAATATCGACTTTCTTCTTCAAAACTAGCTCTTTCTCTGCCGGTTCTTGGCAGGAGGGTTCCTCAAATTTCTTCAAACATCCCTTAATCTTTCAAAGAGTCTTATGTTGGCTTACCTATTCTCTTTTCTTCTCTCTGTGCTCACGTTGCTTTTCTCTCACGGAATATTATTATGCAAACTAACTCCTATATACCATGATAGAAATTGAAGAGAACAGAGAACTATTCTTCTAAGTATTAAAAATCACTCAAATAAGATTACATTAGAAAAATCAATAATAAATGACTGGAGTCAAACTGGACTCAGCTAAACTCAACTAAGACACTTGGAGAGATAGTTTTTAAACCTAACAAGGAGTTGGAATTAGATTCTCCAACAAATAAACAAATAAGAGATGCATTGAATATACAACTACTATTTTCAGTTACACACCCACCATTATTTTCAAATCAAAACGCTATTATGGTGGTTGTTACAATTGAAAAAGCCAACAGTTACCAAAGCGCAATGAGAGAGTCTTGAGTAAGTCTTCCAATGATGAACTTGTGAATGAATACCACTAAGCTTGTGCGAACTCTATAATATAAGATTTGTAGTTTACGGTCAACTTTTAACAAAGCAAGTCCACTACTTCAGTTGCCAACTCCAACGACTTGAAAGCCTCAATGAAAATGGGAACTTTTTTACTAAACTAGCATTTTCCTGATGAACAGCGTTCACAATGAAAAGGTTTGGTTGGAGATGAAAATGACATTACAATCACTGAAACGAAAGTAGTTGATGAAGCTCATGAGATTACTCCCACAGGTTTCATCCATGCCTATTGAATATGGGGATGTTGCGACAATGACAATGGTTACTGTTTTCAAGGTGGATTTTGTAGTGTTGAAAACTATAATGGAGATGAATCTCCCTGGTAGATTACGATGGATAGGTGTTGCATTGCAGAAGGTCACCATTCAGCACAAAAGCGGATAGTGACTCATGAAGGAAGTGAAAAAAGGGAGTGAATCTATAAATGAAAGAAGTATTATTGGGCTAAAAGACCTTTGTGGTCGCTCACAATCAAACACTTTCTATTTTGATTACATAACGGACCAAACGAGCAGCGTGGGAATGTCCACTCAAATTTATAGATCTTTTCAATTATAAAACAAATGGACCTACAAGCGCTATGGCTCTCTGGAAACTAGCTCTTGCCCAATTATCTATTATTATAAATGTCAATTAGATATCAATTTCGATTTGATACCAATTTGAGTAATTGAATAGAAAAAACCATTCATGAAACTTTGGTTCATGCAGTTTCTTCCGCTAAGAATATACAACTAAAATATTTGAGTAAAATTCTTTCGAGATAATCTAGAAATATTTATCTAAGACTACACCAATCAATCTCCACCAAAATTAGAATCAATTTTTTATAAAACTCTCTACCCATTCAAAGAGTAATTGCCATTTTCCATCTTTATATGTTATTTATAGCTCACAATTGGGTGAGAGATTTTAACTTCATTGATGTTAGTGTACATACACTTAGTAAGCTTTAATTATCTTTTGTTAAACTATAGTGATTTCATGTGATGTGCATTTATTTAGGGTTTCTTAAAGCTACTGCTTGCATGTGGTGTGCACTTAGCTTTAGTTAGTTAACATTAGTGTTTGCATGTGTTTAACATATATATTTACATAAAATAAAACTCACTTAGCTTTAGTTAGATTTAATTAGCCTTAGTGATTGCATGTAGTTAATATTAACTTAGTTTCTTAATGGATTGATTTTCTAATTAACATTGAATAATCAAATTCGTTCTCTTTTCCAATTTTTCATTTCAATTCTTACAAGTTTATGAAATTAATCTTCAGTTAGATCCTTATCTAAACTGTAATAATGTTACATGCTATCAGAGCTACAGTGTCTAGAGAAGGTGCATGAACAACTGTTTGCAGGTTTGAAGATTAAAGAATTGGAATTGTTGGGAGATTTGATTTTTAGATCAGAATATTAGAAAATTGTCATAATTGTTGCTACAGACACAAGGTGAAAAAATGGAGTTTTGATCTTCAGCTATTCTCACTCTGTATAACTACTTCCAATGGAAGCCAAAGATTTTGCTTCACTTAAGAGGAAAAGCTGTCAGATGGTTACGGATATGGAAGATGAACCGAATTCTACCACTGAAAAATCCAGATACTTCAATAGGATGGATGAGGCTTTTGGTCTTCTATTGTTGACCATAGATCCAACATAGTGTTTCCATCTAGACACACACATCACTCTAAATGATGTATTGAAAACATTGGATAATTTATTTGGAAAGAATCATTAGATGAGGGATCATATTCTTGAAAATGATTTAAATTCCTTAGATCTAAACAACTTTGAGAACATTCAAGAAATATTTACGAAATTCAAACCATTGCCACTATAATTACAGGATCGCAGGATTGGGAAATCCAAATGGTAAGGTTAATTCATCATTTCTACATTGTCTAAATTAGGTCATAAATATGTTGTCTTTGTTACTACATTTCGTATAGCTAGACTTGCAACTAGAGATCAATGGAAAATGCCCAAACTTATGCATTTGTTAAGTCTCTCATTCATGAGTAGGATAACCTCATCAAGATGGATTCATTAAAGACATCAAATGCACATGTCCTTGCCATCCATGAAAAAGGAAAGTCCAACTCAAAACTAAATAAAAATATCTAAAGGCAAGACATATAGATTCAACCAAGGGAGGAAATCCAAAAGCTCCAAATGACTATTCCAAAACCAAGTGTAAGAAGGGAAAGAAAGAAAAATCGAAGTGTCTTTATTGTAATAGAGGTTATCATCGTGAATCCTCTTGCATGCATACGATTATTGATCTAATGGCAATAAATCTTGAGTAGAGTAATCTTCGTCATTGACAATAAATGAAAAACGTGGATTAGAGAGTTCAACTTCTCAATATTACAAATCAATTAAATAAGACTACATTGGAGACATCAACATTAAATGACTGTAGTGAGACTGAACTAAACTAAACTAACTAGAAATGAACTAGGACACATGGAAGGATGGTTTTGACACCTAGCAGGTGGATGGAGTTAGATTCTCCAAAAATCCCCCTTAATTACAACCACATAAAATTTAAGCAAAGATGCCTACTAGTTTATGTCTCCACTAGGCTTACAATTTAAAATATTGGCTTCAACTACATTTAATTTTCTCCTTCAATTTTCCAAAAGCTTGTACCCTCTAAATTTTTGTAGCTTGTTCTCTTGTTGTATTCTTCAAACCTTGGTTTCTTGATTTGCTGGTGCTGGCCTTCCATTGTTCTAGGCTGTCTAAGCATGTTTGAGACTCCTTCAAAATTCAGCTTGTATGTGGATTTCTAGCACATGTAATCTTTTGTTGTGTGATCTTCATCGTCAATTTGCTATAACGTAATTTATAATAAAAATATATTTCCTCGGGACCCTAATACCTGAAAATTTCATTGGTGTTCACATCATCCAAGATGTATTCAAAATGCATTTATGTAGCTTCTATGCAAAATTTATCAAGGCATGGTGTTCAAATCCATACTTCAAGGAACTTTAACTGTTCTTAATATTCGTTTTGTGTACCTGCACACTAGAAACCAATGTTAGAATTAAAGATATTTGCAGAAACACATTGGTTCTATATCTTTTCCTTCATACTGAGGGATTTTGAACGTTGTGCTTCCTTCTCTGCCTCTACCTCTATTGATTGTTTCTCTTTGTGGTCTTCCTTCTTTGCCTCTGTTTCCTCAACTTCTTCAAAGAGGTTTTCTTCAACTAGGTTTGCAGACTTAAGTGGGAGTGCGTTATAGACATATTTCTGCACTGCAACCCCAATCACATATGTCGATAAAACAAGGGGTCTTAAACCCTTAAAAGTATTGTTTCACACCCTAAAGAATCATGGTCAATTGATTACATCATTTCTTAGAAGTTCCACCTGAAAAACCACTTAGAACCGGTCAAAACTGGACCATACAAATTGCTCCATGCTAATGATGCGATGCATACTGACTGTTACACTGTCCAGGTGCAATGCATACTGAAAGATCCTTCTGTGGGGTGTGATGGGTGAGAGTAGACAAATGGCCGAGACAATTTGGTAAGTGGAAACCTAGAGAATCTTCTAGAAACTTCTCATATGACGCTTGCCTCTCTGAATTCGCCCAGGGATGAGTAAGAGATTATGAAATCTCCAAGTGGAACTAAGAACTATCAGTGAAATGACACTAATCAGAAACCCAAAAGTTGACTCACCCCTCTGCAAATATCTATAAATGCATCCCTCAACTGAGAGATCTAGAGGCCGAAATTTTGTAATTTGTAAGGAAGTGTTGTTGGTTTCTCTGTGAGAAGAAACATTGTATTGTTGGGTGATCTTGCTTTTCATTAGGTGAAGAGGGCTTTCATGCTGGGAGGATGATGATGGATCAGATAGCTGGGTTGTAATCCTCTCTTCTACTTCTACTATCAATAAAGTTCTTTGAGTTTTCCTCCATGTAATTGTGTATTGGTAAATCTTATTACTTGTGGATGCAATTGTATGGTTAATGTATTTTTGATTCTGCATTGTTTATGATATCATAGATCTCAATTCTTTGATGGTGTGTTGTTCCTTTGCCTCTATAGATATTCTCTAAAGTGGGACAAGTAGGAGAAGAGCGACAAGTTCTATCAAGGGAGAGACGAAAGAAGCAGGGAGCCTAGCGGAGGATACAATTTGTTGCTCTCTGCTTCTCCCTTATCTATCATACTTAAAGGAAATATTGAAGTGCTTTGAGTTGTTTGTTTGTAAAATAGCTACCCATCTTAGTGGGACAAGCAGATTGAAAAGACACTAGTTTTCCCGGAAACAAAATGGCGACTCCACTAGGGAGCGAATAGTTTGTTTATTTGTTACTGTTTTTTCTTTATAAACTACAGATGGAGCCTGAAGTTAAGCCAACTAGCCTTGGAACTGCACTTGCTATGCAAGTGCAAAGTAGATCAACGTTGCTTCACTCAATCTCCGAGTTGGATTATGAACTGAACATCTAACTTGCAAACATCCTAAGTGCCCTTGTGGTAGCTCATTAATCTCATAAGATCATACCCTTATACTTTGTTTTTATTGTCCATCATAGCTCAACCTAAATCACTGAACTTAGCTGCAAATTTTGAGAAAAAGCCAAGCTCATTTTTGTTCCCTTGTCCATTGCACTGTCTCTAACTGGTAGTCTCGATGCATCACACCTCCCATGTGTTGCAGGTGAGATGCATCCCTGTTTCCCTTAAGGACAAGTGCGATGATTGAATGATACTGTTTCCTTCTCTCGAATTTGGTTTTTTTCATTGTTTTCAGCTCTATCCAATAGTTTTGCTGCTTATGATCAGTATATCATTGTTGAAGCCTTCTTCCTTTACATTGTTTAGCCTAAATTATTCAAGAATTGTGAATGTTTTTTACATATTTTTCATCATTTACAATCCTCCTTTGCAAAGAGTAGCTTAATCAAACTGTCGTCTTTTGATTCAGAAGTGTCGTAACTGTCATTTTGAGTTGAAAAGAAGAGTGTCATAAAGTCTTCCTCTTCTATATAGTCGATTGTACTTTTTCCATTGTATTTGATTTGAATTATCATATATTTGAAGTGTCAAAAGAAGTTTTCCATTCGAAATTAAAAGTGTCATCTTAGTCTTCCTTTCATTTTCAAAAGAAATCATTAAGGTGTCACTTTGAAGAAAAAGTTCAGATCTGTACCTAGTTTTCTTTTTGGCATTCTCACATTAAGGAAATAGAAAAATAAATACATGCATGTGAATTTGCATTTAGACTGCATGCGGAAAATAATTTAGGAAAAGTGCATTTATTGTGCGCTCTCTACTCTCTGTTGAAAGAGTCATACTCTTCTTTCCCTAGTAGCTAGGATTTTAATTACTAAAAGAAAACAAACAATTGTTTATCATTTTAGATTGCATATTTAGGAATTTTACATCTACATTACACGGTGAACCTTGAAAGGAAATTTTTTTGAAAATATCAATTCTAAAATAAATCTCAATGAACATAAAAACACTTTGGAACCTAACGCACAACATCTACAAGTCTAGGATAGAGACGTATTTCGGTGTCGTAAAGCCTGATAACTATCATTTTCATCAAAGGTTGGGTGATTCCTCCTATTTGATATGACAAGTTCCAGTACGGACTTGTGCTCCCCGTACCGTCAAGTATATATTGGGAGACAACAATAGGGTGATATCCTTTATCCTTAGGAAGCCATGTCTACCGCCTTATCGATCGCAATGCACTGAACACAACATTCAGGAAGACTGACTGCCGTACGTAAAATCCTTGGTAATTTTTCTTTAATTTACCACCAAGGTGTATATTGCAATTTTGTGATTAGTTTGGTGATCCCTCTATCTAGATTTCCAGAGAAATCACTTTTGCTCCTTTTCGACTCCTTAAAAGAAAAGGTCCATCTGAGCACTTGTCAGTTCAGGCTTATTAAAAATCGAAGGCGACTAGAGTCACTTTTAGCTTTTTCTCAACCCTTGAAAATTGAAAAAGTAAAGTTGTGTCAAAGTGTCATAAAATTTATTTAATTTGGAATAAAATCCTTGTTCGTTGATGTTAGGTTGAGGTAATGGAGTCCACCAATTAAGGATTTCCCCTTAGGGGGAATCCTAGCCCTTTCTCTTCTTGGGGATATATTGGTGCTTCATATATGGCTACATTTTCCCTTCTACGGATGACAATTGGCCTGCCGGTATGGCTATTCTCAACCTCTGTCATTCAAAACACTGTGGTTCCCCTGCAATCGAATCAGAAACTAGATGATACTAGAGTTGCTCCCTCACCTTCTACTTCATTTGTTTCTCCCTCTCTTTCTTCCTTTTCTCTTGGTGAAACTAGTGATACTAAAAACCAGGAAACTAAGAAGAAGAAAGGGAAGGATAACAAGAAGAAGAAGCCAGTCAAGAAACGGGGCAACCATGAATCATCTACCAAAAATACGCACATTAAAACTCCTAAATATCCTTGTCTAATGTGCAAAGGAAACCATTTTCATTGAGATTGTCCTTGCATTCCATGAATGTTGAGAGAATTGTCTCCCCATTCGCATTCTTCGGTGTCATCAACCTCTGGTGATCATGTTGATAGCACACCATCAACTAGTGAAAATGAAACTCCTGGACAGAAAGGGAAGGTAAAAATTCTGTGTCAATTACGCGATGAAGACCATCACCTTTGCTAATGTCCTTTTTTGGATGAGGCCAAGAGAATCTTACATAACCGTCCTGCTTCACCATAGCGACTCCCATCTGGATACAAGAAAATCTTGCCAAGTCCATCACTAGTTGAAAATCTGACTGACATACCTATATCGTCAGTCGAAACACCTATAATTAAAGATAAACCCTTTGAGTCCATACCAGACCAAAGTCAATAGGTCGAGACGGCAGCCGACCCAGTCTTGTCTTCAGAAGGTCCACCTTTAGATGATACAGTTTCCAAAGAGAATGAGAATGACACTATTCAAATTCTTTATGTTAACACAGAGTTTGATGAACATGGGGGTAATCTACCCCTTCCTTTTCAACAGGAGGGAAGTTCCGTATTTCAAAAGATTCACCCAACCATTTATTCGGTCTCCCCTACAAGAAATTTAGTCGTTTCCTTCGATTGGAATCTACTAGTGGATCCCCGCCTTCCATCTAATGTACCATTTCGAATCATAGTACAAATTTACAAAATGATCATGTCTGGCACTATCATAGATGAAGGGGCTTCCGTGAGTATCCTTTCCTCAACTACTTGGAAAGCGCTTGGTTCACCATCGCTTCTACATGAGAATCAAAATTTGTCAGGCTTCAACAAAGGAACTAGTCGACCATTAGGGATCCTTCCAAATTTTCCTATAACTTCGAGAAGGAAAACCGTTCACTTGAATGTGATGTTAGTCCAAGGGCCACTATATTATAATCTACTCCTTGGGCGTGACTACGTTTATAGCATGGGTGCTATTGTTTCCACACTTTTACGGGTGATGTGTTTCCCATATGACGGCAAAATGGTACAGCTTGTCGACCAGCTTTCATTTCCCTGTTCAAACATAGTTACAAGTCAAACACCATCCCTAAATGGTATCTTTGTGTCAAGAATATCTCTTCAATCTCTAGTTCATCCACCTAATTACCATGAGTAATTCGGTGAATGTAACGAAGTTTAGGGGGAATGCACCCTGGTCTGCTTTGACAGGTGAACTCAGATCAAAAAACAAATTTCTTGGTAGGTTATATGACCAGTTTGAAATGCCATTTCTGTGTATGATATGGGATTAGTTTGGAATTTATGTGATTGGAAGCTCACACCATTCACCTTTGTCTATTTCGATGGACAGAGCCGAGGAAGTGTCTTTTCTGCTCCTCGGGCGAAATGATCTTGATTAAATGCATGAACTTCCATAAGGTAACTCGAAGTTCTTGTTTTCTCAACACCTGGGGGCATGCAAAACTTTTTTATGCAAGGGAAAAAGCGACTAGCGTAGCTCTAACCTCATAGTATTTTAGCCTAACTTTTATTTAACCTACTTAGGTTAGGTGAATGGTCTAATCCACCATTCACTTTGTCGGCGGTGTGCAGGCAAAGCAAAGGAGATGTTTTAACTAAACTATCCTACCTAACCTCAGTAGTTCATTAACTCTTAGTGTAGTTAGTTCTGTAGTTGGTCATTTCCAACCTATATACAAAAGGAAATGAGCAAAGTTTCACATGGGGCAAGCTCACTAAAAAATGAACCTACTAATAAGAGATATCTTTAAAGATGACTGGCACGAGCATTGTTACTACAGGGTTGAATCTCAATAAAAAATAAACCCGCCATTGAGCATAGTTTCTAAAGATTCAAGCTAATTAAAAAATGAACCCACCCTCGGTAAATAACATTTGTGATTGCATTGCTATCAGCTTTTTGAGCCTTGGTCGTGTTCTTACCATCACCTCCACTCTTTTAGCCGATCATACGGCTCCACTTAATTATTTAACCTTTTGAGAAATAGCTATGATGAGTGATCCTGTTATCCACCCACATTACACTGCTATGTTTGAGAAGTTCCAAACTTACCTGGGACAAGTTGCTACCTGAAAACATCACTCGTTCCTAAAAAACGAGTCTCTTTTAAGTTCATTTTAGACTCATAAAATATGAAAAGATTGCCAGCTACTAGCCTTTCCAGCTTGTTAAAGTAAGGGGAAGCACCATCTTTCCTCTACATTTTAATCTTTTTTAACCTGAGGGATCATTCCACAAAAAGATCGAGTGCTTGCCTTATTCAGCTCACTAAAGCGATCAAAAAGTCATCCCTTTTTTATTATTTTATACGTTTTCAGACTTAAGGGATTATGCCATGAAAAAGGACTGTTGGAGTTTCCTTTCCATCTCTTTTCAGACTCTCTAAATATGAAAAGGACTAAGTTATCTTTGGTGTTAAAATAGTTAAAGCAATAGTGACAAACTTGTCCATCCGGACAAGAGCAAGTTTCACTGTCACTAGGCTCGCTAAAACATAGTGACAGGTTTTCCTGAAGGGAAAATTATAGAACAAGCATATGTTATCCTCCTCAACTTTGAAAAAAATAAAGAGGTGTTGGTCATCAATGACTGGGGAAAAAAGGAAGAAAACTTGAAGAACTTCATTGGTAGCAGATCGCTCTTGAACATGACACTTTCACTCCATTACCATGATTGAGTCGAGTTGGGTTATTCCGTTCATCGGTCACATCACCATTGGTCCTCTGTACCATCCATTTTTGGGGTTAAAGCCACCAATCCATCATAATGTCACTGATATGTTCAATATAAGTCATTCAGAGAATTCACCAACCCAGCTAATGCCTCATCCATTGCAATACTTTCACTCTCCATTTTTCATGACCGCCATTCCTGAACCTTCTATCATCAGATCTTTTTCACCTCCAGAAAATCATTTGCTTCATTTCGTGTTGTAGATATGGGATTCATTAAGGCCCTCCTATTATGGGTCACTTCTTGTTGACATTAGCTCATTATCCAAGAAGTTGACTTAGGAACAACCTTTTCAGTACTTTGAATCTTGCATGCCTCAATGGCAAGTTTCTCGCTTCTGGCGACAAGTTTACATCAATGGCCTTCTACCTAAAGATTTTGCGTGGTGTTGGACATCAGATCCTATATTCACACCACGTGAATTATACTGTAGTACCTTGAGGGTCATTTTCATTATTGGTGATTCCTCTCGTGCCTGCTAACAACTTACTTCATTCGCTGGTAATCAGGCAATGTCTTTCCATGTTCGACTTCAGAACATCTTTTCGCATGGATCAAATTGTACATCGAGCAAAGATTGAACGAGTATTGAAGACCCTGGATCTAGCTTCATCCATCCAGGCTGTGATATATTTGGGAAGATAAAGACATCAAATGTACATAGTAGTTTCACAGATGATCATCCAAGCTAAGGGATGATGGCTCTACATGAATCACCTATCTGCAATAGCGGACGATTATCTGTCCTGTGTACATGAAAATGAATTTATAAACTTGAGCATGGGAATGCCCGCCTCAGCTAGATCATGAAAATTATATGAAGATAATGTATTATATTTTATTTCATACAAGTCACCTTCTAGTTCGAAAAACCTCGGATCCTCATGATAAAGCATTTCACCTGACATCAGAAGATTTAAGACCTCATGCTTTAGGGGGCAACTGTTATAGACATATTTGGGCACTGCAACTCCAATCACATATGTCGATAAACTAAGGGCTATTAAACACCTAAAAGTGTTGTTTCACACCCTAAAGTATCATGGTCAATTGATTACATCATTTCCCATAAATTCCACCTGAAAAACCACTCAGAACTGGTCAAAACTGGACCATACATATTGCTCCATGCTAAGGGTGCGATGCATACTGGCTGTTATACTGGCCAGCTGCAATGCATACTGAAAGAGACTTTTGTGGGGTGCGATGGGTGAGAGTAGACAAATAGCAGAGAAATTTTGCTAAGTGGAAACCCAAAGAATCTTCTAGAAACTTCTCATATGACACTTGTCTCTCTGAATTCGCCCAAGGATGAGTAAGAGATCATGAAATCTCCAAGTGGAACCAAGAACTATCAGTGAAATGACATTAATCAAAAACCTAGAAGCTGGGTCACCCCTTTGCAAATATCTATAAATGGATCCCTTAGCTGAGAGTTCTAGAGGCTAGAATTTTGTAATTTGTAAGGAAGTGTTGTTGGTTTCTTTGAGAGAAGAAACATTGTATTGTTGGGTGATCTTGCTTTTCATGAGGTGAAGAGGGATTTCATGCTGGGAGAATGATGCTGGATCAGACAACTGAGTTGTAATCCTCTCTTCTACTTCTACTATCAATAAAGTTCTTTGCGTTTTCCTCCATATAATTGTGTATTGGTAAATCTTGTTACTTGTGGATGCAATTGTATGGTTAATGTATTTCTAATTCTGCATTGTTTATGATATCATAGATCTTGATGCTTTTATGGTGTGTTGTTGCTTTGCCTCTATAGATATTCTCTAAAGCAGGACAAGTAGGAGAAGAGCGGCAAGTTCTATCAAGGGAGAGAGGAAACAAGAAAGGAGCTAAGCGAAAGATACAGGTTGGTGCTCTCTGCTTCTCTCTTATCTATCATACATAAAGGAAATCTTGAAGCGCTTTGAATTGTTTGTTTCTAAGATAGCAACCTGCCTTAGTGCGACTTGTAGATTGAAAAGACACTAGTTTTCCTGGAAACACAATGTCTCACTAAATAGCATAATGTCGATATCATGTTTTTGTTGCATCATTTCCAACAATTCATTTTTAGACAACAATTCTTTATCAAAGTTTATATCAATAGTATTAATTTTTGAGTTGACTATAGCATTGACTTCTTTAATGACAACTTCATTATCATCAGCAAACTTTGTTGCTAGATTCACTGAATTGTTATCATCAATATCTGTTGTGGGAATCACCAAGTTAATAAGCTTTGTTGATGGAATCCGCAAATTGTCATCATCAAGTTCTGTTGCAGGATTTACAAAAACTTAATGCACTTGCAGTTGTGCATAGTTGGATTCATGAGCATCTATGTGCTCCTTCTCTGCTTCTTCTACAAATTCTTCATAGACATCATCCACTTGTGGTGGAGCATAGTTAGATTCATGAAAAGCTTCATCTAGTTTTATATCTATTCTTGTCAGTCCACCTTCATCTTCAACTTCAATTCTCCCCCTTACACCAAAATTCCTCCCAAGTGTATCCCAGGCCTCCTTGGTTGTCTTGGAATATGAAATGAGGGGAAAAATATTGTCATGTAGAGATTATTTTATACAGTTTAACACAAAGGAATTTTTTTTCCTCTTCACTACCAATTCTTTCAAAAAATATTCACACATTTCTAGTTGTTGATTTGACTCTATTAGCTTCTTGGATTTTCCCATTTATTGAGTGTTGACTCACTATGACTCAACTATCGAATCAAACTGCAAAGATAGTTGTTGGTTGCAATAGAAAATTTTGACTCTAAAATCCAACCATGATTATGGGTCACAATGACATATGCAACAAAGGTGAATCAAGAACCCAAATAAATTCACTTTACCATTCAAAGGCCCATTAATAAATTTTACCATAGAAATCTATATTATAATCTAAGAGAGAAATTTATGCATTATTTGTCAAGCACTTTTTAGTATGCAATACCTTACATACGCATGATAAAGTCTTTGAGCCACATTAACGTCTTGACCGATTCCATTAAAAGGAATTTCAAAGCTAAAAGGCTTTTTATAATAATTTCAATGACAAATATGAATCCCCTTTTCAATGATAAATATGCCAAAATTGCAAACCTATTAAAAAAAATTGAGACCACATTTTTAATAAAAAAACTATTCAGCTAAGAAAGGAGGGACGAGTCAGCTCGTGATGTCTACCGACCTCACAAAAATGACATTTTTAAATATTTACCATGCCACACATTTCATTGAAGTTGTGGTTCTTTGAATTTGGTGATGTTTCCATTTAGCGGATGAAAAAAATGACCGATAGTACCTTTATAAAAAATCACTCCAGCCATAAAAAAAAAAAAACCTCGACTTCAGATCTATGTTGCAAATTTGACTCAAGATGTGCAATACATTTACTGATACTAAATGGTAGCGTTGAGTCGCCCTTTTTTTGCAGTTTCGTAACTCTGTATAGGTAATCACACTTAATAAGAGTGATCAAGTGCATTTTTAACTTAACTTTTATATTTTCTTAAATTTGGACCGCTTCTCCAGCTTCTACACGAATTAGATTTTCATAATTTGCTTTTTCTCTGTTGTTTTTTCGCGGGAGGTGTCCTCAAACTTCTTCAAACTTGTGTTTCTCTCTCAAAGTGTCTTATGCAGTGTTGTCTTTTCTCTTTGTTTCTCTTACTTCTCTCACGTCTTCTTCTCTCTCAGGGAGTCTTATGAAAACTAGCTCTAATACTATTACAAGAAATGAAAAACATGGAGCAGATGATTGGACTTTTTATTGATACGAATTATTTAAATAAGGTCAGATTGGACACATCAATATTACATGGCTGTAGTGAGACTAAACTAAATTGGAAAAATTGAAACTGAACTAGGAGACTTCGATGGACGTTTTTGACACCTAAAAAGCGATTGGAATTAGACTCTCCAACAGTCATCACATTCAGTAGAGTGCCAAGAAGAGGAAAGTGGAAAAACCATAAAAAACAAGGGTTAATGGTCATGGTTTTATTTCCTTTCATTCCACACCACCAACATGGATCATCAATTCAAGAGATTCACATCATATGACACCTTGAAAGGAATCGTTTTCTTCTCTACTACCTATTCTCATGACAACCTATTCTCATGGGCAATAGTTTTGCAGTTGAAGCAACCAGACAAGGAAGAGTGGTTTTGAAGATGGAAGTTCTTAGAATGTCTTGCATATTCCAAGGATTTCAGTGAATATTCTTTCAGTGTATCAAATGAAACACACAAGCACTAGAAAGAAAAAAAAATTACCTTGGATTGTCAATATTTATAATATGCAAACCAACTTAAAGATTGCATGTGAAAAGGTAAATGATCAATATCATCAGTATACCTTTTCTGATTTTGTTCCACACTAATATTATATTTTGCTACTTACGCATGCAAATGAAGAAAGTAAGATTTGGCATGAGAGACTTGGGCATTTGAATTTTAGATATATATGCAGCATCTTAGCAAGCAAGGGTTGGCTAAAGGATTGTCATCCATGAAATTTTCAAATGGTGTTTGTAATGGATGTTCCTTTAGAAAGCAGCCACAGGACAAGTCTGAGAAGGGGCACGCATGGAGAGCCTCTTGACATTTGGAGCTTGTACATAGTGATCTCATGGGTCCATTTCCAGTACCTTCAATGTGAAAAGAAGGATATGTGTAGTCATTTATAGATCATTACATGAGATTCACTTAGGTTTACTACTTTAAACTAAAGTCTAAATTTTTTCACCATCTAAATATTTTCAAAGCACATGTGGAAAATTAATATGGAAAACACATCTAAATCCTATGCATAGATAAAAGCAAGTAATATTTCAACAAAGGTATCCAAAATGATTTTGATGAAGTAGGCATACATTTTGAACATGCAATTCGTTACACTTCGCAACAAAATAGAATGGGCGAGAGGAAGAATAGGTCTTTGAAAGAGATGGCCAATTATATATTGCATGCTAGATCTCTTCCATCAAAATTGTGGGATGAAGCTATCAATTATGCTTGATACACCTAGAATAGATCTCCTCATAAATCTGTTTCTAGAAAAACACCTTTTGAGCTGTGCACTAGCATGCAACCTAAAGTTAGTCATTTCCACATTTTGGGATCTCCAAAATGGGTTGCAATTCCTATAGAGAAGAGAACGAACTGGGAGCCGTAGAGTAATGAATGCATGTTTGTTGGATATTCTAATGAAGTTAAAGGGTATATATTTCTTGATATCAACACTAAAGAGCTCTTTATCAAAAGGATTGTAATGTTTTAAGGATAGGCTTTGCATGAACCACCAGATGAACCTGTTACAAAGTTTCCCTCACCACTAGTAGATAAGTATGCATATGATAGTTCATAATAGTATTCAGATCTACGTGATCCTTTTCCTGCGACACTTATTGGACCACTAGTTGTTTAACATCAAGATAATATTTTCCTCGTGTATTTCTGAAGATTCTCAAGCAAATTTTGCATAAAAATGGCACAACATGAGTGATCTCTAAAATTATCCTACCACTATAACTCAGTGTAAGGAAGATCTGCAAGTACTCTTAGTTATGTAGCACGCAAGGCCATGCACGGTTATATGATGCATGCATATGATCCACAAAATTATGCAGAAGCAGTTTGGAATCCTGAATGTAAAACAACTATGGATGAGGAATACAACTCTCTCATTGATAATCATACTTCGGACGTAGTTCCTCTACCTTCCAATGTAAAGTTGTTAGGTTCAAATGGGTTTACTAGACCGAGAAAGAAGGAGATGGGAAAGTTAGTTGATATAAGGCATGGTAAGTGGCTAAAGGTTTTCAACATGCACATGGTGTTGACTATGATGAGTCTTTTGCTCCACTAAAAAAAATGGACTCAATTCAGCTAGCTCTTTGCATTACAACAACAATACGATGGGAGGTGCATGATATGGATGTAAGGAATTCCTTTCTTCACTGTAATCTTGAGGAGGAAATCTACATAGATAAGTCACTCGGATATGTGCAAACATCATCTCCAGTCTGAAAATTAAATAAGTCTCTCCTTCACCTCAGGCTCGCACATAGAGGATGGTATGCAAAGATGGATTCCTATTTTTTATCTCAAAATTTCATATGCTGCAAATTTGATTCCAATGTTTATCTATTGAATAAAATTGACTCCATGTTGATCATACTACTTTGCATAAATGATATTTTGATAACTAATAGTTTAATTTCTTCCATTAGTGAGATTAAAGTTGCATTGCATAAGTGGTTATCTATGAAAAACATGAGCTTCCTAAGTTTCTTTGTTGGACTAGAGATTAGTCAAAATGCTTCTTGGATTACCATTTCTCAGCCAAAGTATGCTAGAGATATTTTGGTATGATTTCACATGATTGGCTACAAGGAAACAACCACAACTTTCCTATGAAGGATAAAGCTTGTTGCACTTTATACTATCAACTTGTGGGGAGTATTTTTTTTATCTCACTCACTCTCACCCCGATATCTCATACAACATAGAAACAATTTCCTGATAGACGTGGGAGCCACACAAGTCACTCTAGAAATCTGCAAAGTTCATCCTTCCATATGTTTAGGGGACAATCACCTACAAGATTTAGTATGTAGAAAATTTTACTTTGGATCTCATTGGATTCACAGATTCATATTGGGTTGGTGACAGCCTTGATCACAATTCCACATATGGTTATGTACTTAGCTTCAGATCCAACCCCATTTGTTTATCAAGCAAGAAGTAGAATGCCAATGCTTTATCATCATTAGAGTTTCATTATAGAGGAGCAATTAATGTCACCATTCGGGCCATTTTGCTGCAATATTTCTTTTCAAGCTTGGTATTAGTGGCCATTGTCTCATTGTCATACGGTTTAAAAATTAGAGTACAATAGACAAAACATATCGAGATCCATGTTATATAATTGATTCATGATCAGATCCTCGATATGTAGTACTTTCCGAGTTCTAAGAAAATTGTCGACATCTTCACGAAGAATTTTACTAAGTAGAAGTTTTAATTTTTGCAAGATCATCTCAGGGTGAAAGATGTGACTCCCTAGAAATTGTCTTTTCTATACTTTTTGCATTGTGATTTTTTTTTTGGGGGGGGGTTCTCCTCACAATAGTGTTTCCCTCTTTCCTCTTTCATGCATTGTACATGGGTACCTATAATGCTCTTGTTGTTAGGACTCATTCATTTTGCATCATAGTCACCTAAATTTTGCTTAAGTGGGGGTGTTGTTGTACATGCACTTAGTTAACTTAATTAGCTTTTATTAAAATCTAGTGCATGCATGCCATGTGCACTTAGTTAACATTACTTAGAGTAAGTTAAATTTAGTGCTTACATGTGGTGTGCACTTGACTTTAGTTAGTTAACTCTACTGCTGGCTTATGGTTCATGTGCACATTAACATAACACATAAAGTAAAGCATGGTTAGCTTTAGTTAATCTTAGTGGTTGCATACAATTAAGCCTAAATTAGTTGTTTTATGTATTGATTTTCTAATTAATGTTGACTAATAAAATTAATTCTCATTTCCAATTTTTCTTTTCAAATTTTGCATTTCTATCAAATTATTTTACGCATGGAACAACTGTTTAATGATAAGAAAAAACCACATATTATCGTTCGTTTGTCACACTTTATTATTATTAATGTACAAAAATGTTAGATTGAACATTTGAATCTGGTATGTTCTGTATCTCTTTATTATTATAGCAGGAAAATGTGAGATTGAGCACTGGAATCTTATCTAATATATTACAAAAGGATCCACACCTCATTCGTCGATTTTGATACCAATCAATATAATTCTTTCTGCAACTAACTTATGCCTATTGTTTCATTTGTTTCTTTTTCATCGCAACATAATTCATTAGTGAAGAACTGAAATTCATGAAAACTGATAAAGGAGGAAAAATCCTTCCTTTAATTTGAAGGCCCAATCCTACTCCTATACAATATCATTACTTGAAAGCTGTTTGCATGTCCATGTTCAGAAAGGATTCTAATGGATGATTCTCTTATGATTTTGAAGGATCTAGTAGAATATATTTATGTTTTTTTGTTAACTTACATTACATTCTACATACCGTTGTAGATGTTTACGATTACAATTAGTCTATTGGTTTTTCCCCACATGATAATGCCCATAAAACTATAATCTAGAAAAACAGGCAATATAGAGAGACAGTACTAGCTAGCTAACAGGTTCTAGAGCCTTGTGTCCAGGGGATTATTGTGGCCTATACCTTGGCTGTGGTTGGATGATGATCGATGAAATTCCATCACTGTAATGTCCTTCTTCTTTGCTGGTACACTTTTATTCGCTGACTTATCGCGATGCCATTGAAAGATTTGAGCTCCACGATCGTTGCTCGCCAGCTTTTCAGCGTCCTCGCTTTTCTGGAAGTGGTTATGACCAGGGCTATCCTGTACAGACACATTGAACTTGGTGGAAACGAGTTTTTTCTTTCATGACCCGACAGCTAATTTCTCCTCCTTCTATTTCAAGCTCCTTCTCATGTATGCATTTGGAAAGAAACTCGGTTGTTCGTTGTTGTGATGAAGGTCATGCTGTAGTGAGCAACCCATATTAACAACATATCATACTTTATTGGGTCTTTTCCAATATACAAAGTTGTGATAAAGGGCAGATAAGAAGCTTAGGTTATGAAAACGGATTGAAGGGTGGTAAGAAAAAAACTCAGAATCGATCGCAAAGAGGGGAAAAGAAAATGAAAAAAATGTTGGAACTACTACACCTACATGCAGACTCTCAGTTATAGCTTGCAACTACATGCAACTACATGCAACTGCATGTAGACTCTCAGTTAAAGCATGCAACTACATGCAACTACTACACATCTACATGTGGACTCTTAGTTAGAGCATGGGATTGCATGCAAGATTCCTTTTGCATGATTTACTCCTTGATTTGCTCCTTCTTTAACTCCGCAACTGACTAGTTATCTCCGGAACTTGTTGTAGGTGTTAGAGTCTTCTCATTGATCACCACTATAGTTCATTACCTTGGGATCTTCACCCACTATAGTTCATTACCTTGGGATCTTCACCCAGTAATGCTATATAATGAGAATTGTAACATATTTTCTAATGAATCATTCTTTTCTTCTTTCAATTTTCTTTTAATGTTTTTACTCTGCAAAGCTGTGTGTTCAACCTTTACTAGCTAGATTCATCTGTGCAGGTTTTCTAACACATTTACATGGTATCAGAGCCCACAGGTTGCTAGATAAAGGCGCACCAGTATTTTATTTTGCAGGTATTACAGCTCAGAGATCGAAGATTGATAGAAAAATGGAGTTTCCCAAAGCATCGATCCTAACACCGTACAACTATCACGTATGGAAGGACCAAATGGCTCGATACCTTCGTCAAAAAGGGTTGTATAGGATTACCATGGCTACAGAAGTGGAACCCACTTCAGCCATATAGAAATCCAAGTACCTCAACCGTATGGATGAGGCCCACGGATCCATATGCATGTGCATCTCTCCAGAGCTGCAGTTTCATCTATCTGCTTGCAATACTTCCAATGAGATTTGGAAAAAGGTTGAAGATTTCTACGGGAAACAAGATGAGATGAAAGGACATATGCTCGAAGTGGAGCTGCTATCATTGGATCCACGGAACTATGATAGAATTCAAGACTTCTTCACCAAATATAATGATCTATTGCTGCAACTCAAGGGTTGTGGAATTGACAAATCCAAGAAGGAGAGTCGCCAAATTCTCTCTATTATGTCAAAGCTCGGACCGGAATACTCCGTCTTTGTGTCTACATTTCATTCAGTAAGGCTCGCAACAGGTAAATCCTATACTATGCCTTCTCTCCAAGAATTTATGGAGTCCCTTATTTTTGAGCAAGATAAACTCATTGGCATGGGGAAAATCAAGCCTCCAAAAGCGCATGCACTTGCTGTGCATGATAGCAGCCACAATAAACATCATAGATCTGATTCAAGTCAGAAAAATCAACAGCAAAAAGACAAGGGAAAAGCGCATTCCCATCCAAAGAAGGAAGGGTACACCAAGCCCTTCAATGACTCCTCCGGCTCGAGAAATGAGAAAGGGAAGAAAGGAAACAGATGCACCTACTGTCAAAGAGGATTCCATCTAGAATCCTCTTGCATGAAGAAACAAATTGACCAAATGGCAGAAATCTTTCAGAAGCACAACCTTGGGGATCACATCCCTCAAGGCGCCAAGAAGAAAACTGAGGATCCGCCACACAGGAGAGGTAATAATTTTCATGCTTTAGTTGCAATTAATTCTTCTCATGATGCATGGATTATAGATTCTGGTGCATCACATCATATGGCTGCTGCAAAGGAAGTCTATTCCTCTTTGGATGCATGCAAAGGACCTCCCATCCTCATGGGAGATGACTCACCTATTGAGGTCACCGGAAAAGGTAGAGTGGAACTTTTACATGGAAGCTTTGAAGATGTGCTTCATGTTCCAAAACTTTCGGTAAACCTGCTTTCAGTTTATCAGATCACACATTCTGGCACCGGAAAGAGAGTGGAATTCACTCCAGATGCAGTAAACATATATGATCTACATAGCAGTGCCAAAATTGCAACTGGTGAGGTAAACAATGGAGCCAGACTGTATACATTTTCTGAATTTATTGAATCTGACTCCTCCTTATTGCTTACACATGCTGATGATAGTAGTAGACTTTGGCACGAAAGGTTTGGTCACTTAAATTACAGGTATATGCAGCAGCTAAGCAAGAATGAGATGGTGGAAGGCTTGCCAAATATCAGTTTCTCCGAAGGAGTTTGTGAAGGATGTGTTCTTGGCAAACATCCAAGAGAAAAGTTTGACACCGGCAAGACTCACAGAGCATCCTCTCCTCTAGATCTGATCCATAGTGATCTCATGGGGCCCTTTCCTCATCCTTCCATCAACAAAGCAAGGTATGTGCTTACATTTATTGATGATTTTTCACGGTATACTTGGGTGTATCTTCTCAGGAACAAATCTGAAGTTTGTGAGCACTTTGAAGATTTCAAGCACTAGTTGAGACACAGTCAGAGAGAAAGATCAAAGCTCTCCGTACAGACAATGGGGGGGAATATGTTAACACAGCACTTCGGAACCTTTGCCTTCAGTCCAGCATACAGTTGCAGTACACAGTTCCATACACTCCGCAACAGAACAGAGTTGCTGAGAGAAAGAACCGATCTCTCAATTTGATGGCTTCCTGCATGCTGCATGCTAAGTCATTGCCTCATAAGCTATGGGCCGAAGCACTTAATTGTGCTAACTACATCCAGAATAGATCTCCTCATAGGTCTATCAAGGATCAGACCCCCTTT
>APFE030194702.1:58858-199463 GCA_000404065.3 Pinus taeda | reverse complement strand
GGTTGTCATTATCATCTCAGTGTCTAATGAGTAATTTTACACCTTGTTCATGCTTCAGTTGCACCTAGGCAATGTCATTTCCCTCTCCTAGGGTTTTGAAGGCAATTTCTCTTGGACGGTCAAATCATCGAAAAACTTGTTTCCTGATGTTCATACACCTTCCCCTATCCTTAAAGTACCTTACCAAATTCTTCCCATCACTGAGATTCCCCAATTTCCTCATTTTCGCATAAACCCTAGTTTCTTGCTACAACCTAGCAATTTTCTATGGTTGGGCCTGTGTTTTGCCTTTTTGGACCCCTTCCCCTCACTCAATTTCTAATATTCTACTTTCCCCTACTTCATAACATCCCTCCATACATCCCTAAATTTTCTCAAGAATTTAGAAGCTCCCTATCCCCTTCATTTTGCTTCATTTCGGCAAATCCCTTGTCCCACACATCGGGATATGTTTCACTCAAATGATGTTTCTGAGCAATAGAAGATGAATTTGGGAAACCTGAGAGAGGTTTTTGTCCAAAACAGAGCAAGAAAGAAAAAAATCCTTCACTTTTTACACAGGTGTCATAGTTCTGAAGAAATGTCAAAAATACAATTGTCTCGAGAGAATTGATGCACCTCTGGAGCGACCTCGGGAAAATCAAGTTTTCTCCTAGATCAGTTGGCCAAATGACTTGCTTGATGATTCGAATGATAACTAGAGACAAACAGATTTCCAATGAGATATCATGAGCTCAATATGAAGTTAAAGAAGGCATTCCAAAGTTGACTATAACAGCACTCTGCCTTTGGGCAACCTCATTTGGCACAGTTCGACCAGTCTTGGGAGATTTGATTTTTGACAGCGCAAATGAACTCCAAATAGAAAAATTCTAGTTGGATTGGAATGTAAACACAACAATATTTCCAATGAGCTATCCTAAGCTCAATGTGGGGTTGAAAAAGGCATTCAAAAGTTTCCCGCAATAGCACTCGGACTTGAGGCAACCTCATCTGGCACAGTTTGACCAGTCTTGGGAGATTTGATTTTTGACAGGGAAAATGAACTCCAAATCAAAAACGTCTACTGGGGTTGGAGAGTAGATAGGATAGGCTTTCCAAAAATCTATCCTACGCACAATTTGGACATCTGGAAGGCCTCCAAAAGTTACCTTGAAAAGAGCGCAACGCACGGGAGGAGGAGCTCGACAGTTTTATAAATATCTTCACTCCATATGGTCAGTTATACAAGTGGCAAAGGAAGGCAAAGGGTTACCCAAGCCATTTTTCATGTTTGTGGTGCTACACCTGTAGCTGATGGTTGGCTCTCCACCTTCATTTGGTGACCCTTGGTCGTTCTATCTCTTCATAGCACATTCTATATATTGTATGCAAACCATTTGCAAAGCAAGTGGGTTGGTTGGCTTGTAACTTCTCGGAGACTGTGGGAAAGAAAATTTGTTTTTGCATTGTATATTTTTACAGAGAATTAATGAAAGGCACCAGCTCTGATTCATGAGATTCATGTGGTTGTGAGTGTAGCAAATGTGCCTCTTATGTTTCATATGTATCTTGTTATGTTTCATAGTTCATTTCATATTCATTTCTGGTGAAATTTTTCGAGTGAGATCAGGTAGAATTCAATTCTATTGCTCTACCTATGGGAAAATTTCATGTGTAGTATTTAATTCTTCTTTTTAAAAGGATCCATGTTGTCCATGCCGTTTTCACCTTCTTAATCAATTTCTCCATTTCTTTGTTATGTTCAATAGTTTCATTTCGTACCCATTTCTGGTGAAATTTTTCGAGTGAGATCAGGTAGAATTCAATTCTATTGCTCTACCTGTGGGAAAATTTCATGTACAATGTTCATTCTTCTGTTGAAAAGGATTCATGTCGCCCATGCCCTTTTCACCTTCTTAATCAATCTTTTCATTCCACCATATTTTAAAACTAAATTGTTATGCTTTCAGACTACCTTGCCTCACGAAATAACTTGTGCCTTCATGTTAAGGTCTCTATTCATTGAGGTCCAGTGGTCCCATAACATCCCATAAATACAGTCATTCATAAAAATCACTCCTTATATTTATCTTCACTTACTAGCCTAAGACAAATAGTTCATTGTAAGTCATCTCAGGCTATTTCATTTACTTATTCACTGAGTGTGACTCGGAGAGAGCCCTCTCCTGTTCTGGTAGGGCTAGCTACCAGACTTAGCGTGGTTTGTGGTTACCCTAAATTTTGCCTTCCTTCAGCCTGAGGCAGATTTAGGTGCTAACAGATGAGACTCTGTTTATGATATCATCAAGCGATCCATGGTATGGAGATATACTGGTCTATCTCCAAACCCAATCTTTTAGGTCTAACACCTCTCAGTGTGAACAACAACATACTTGATACCAAGCGAAATACTACCTGATAATTGGCGATATGGTTTACCATCGTGGTATCGATACAATTCTGCGAAGATGCATCACGCATGAGGAGGCCGAAAAGGTTTTGAATGATTGTCATTCAGGTGCTTGTGGAGGGCATCTATCTGGTTACGCTACTACAAAAAAGATATTACGAACAGGTTACTTCTAGCCCAGCATATTCAGAGATTGCATAACTGTAGTCAGAAGTTGCCATGCTTGTTATATTTTTTGATCACAAAACTAGATTACCTCCTACACCACTGCATCCAGTAGTTGTTGTTGGGCCATTCGCTAAATGGTGCATTGATTTCATGACATGTAACCCCACCTCGGCCGGGGGGCATGGGTATATTATAGTCGTCATCGACTATTTTACAAAATGGGCCGAGGCGATGCCTACATTAAACAACATCGGTGAAACGACTACTCTTTTCTTTTTCAATCATGTAGTTTCTAGGTTTAGTATCCCACAGGCCATAGTCATAGATCATGGATCACATTTATGCAATCACATGATGGTTGAATTGACTGTAAAATTAGGATTGTCCCACGATAGTTCTACTCCATATTATCCGCAAGCTAACAGAAAGATTGAAGCAATCAACAAAGTCCTTAAGCGCATGTTGCAGAGAATGATTGGAGTCCATAAACGGAATTGGCATTCAATCCTGTACTTAGCTCTATGGGCATATAGAATGTCGGTGAGAAATGCGACTAGATTTATGCCCTTTTAGTTGGTGTATGGTCTGGAAGTTGTCTTACCAATTTAGTGCGAAATCTCATCCCTCAGACTTGCAATTGATTTTCTTCCAGAAACTTCGGAAGAAGAGGCTCATTCTCAAAACTAATCCACCTGGACGAAACCCGTCGTGATGCCATGCTAGCTAAAGAGGCACATAAGAAACGTGTCAAGGCCCAATATGACAAGAATGTCAAGCCTTGCGTCTTCTCAGAAGGTGACCCAGTCTTACTTTATGATCACGACTCTGACAAATTGGGAGCAGGTAAGTTCGAACCATTATGGATGGGTCCCTACATTGTTAAATGATTATTGACAAAAGGAGCCTATGAGTTGGTCGATTATGATGGGATTCCTTTATCGCAGCCTCGTAACGAGTTGTATCTTAAACGTTACTATGCTTGATGAAGTGTAGTGCGCTTATATGCTTTTGTCACATTTTTGTTTTCTTTTAGAGTCGTCATTTTGGTTAGGTAATCCACTTTGCTTTTGTTGCAGATGTTAGACCTTTTGGAACCATTTGTTGGGTATGCCGATGGATCTAGTCATAGGACGCGGAACCTGTCCTCTGTGGCCTAGGCCATTTTCGCTCCAAGCAGTGTGTTAGTGAGTTTCAGGGGGATATGTATTGGTCGATCGACGAACAACATCCCTAAGTATAGTGTGTTGATCGAACTTCTCTCTGATGTCATTTCACATGGCATATGCCGACTCGTTGTCAGGCTAGATTAACAACTTGTCATTTGACAGCTTACTGGTGTTTATTCTGTTTGGAACCTAGCCATTTATTGCATGTTCTTAAGAGTCAGGATTTTCGAAAGACAGTTTGATTCCATTCAATATGAACACATTTCCAGGAACTTAAACACATTGACTGATTCGTTAGCAAACTATGTGTTAGATAGACATTTGCAACATTTTTAAAGAAAACATTTTACATTAACATTTGCATCAAGATTGCATAAATTAACCAAAATAAAACTCCGAAAAATCAAAAATATATAACTGTTTATAGTTTTTACAAAATGTTTTCGTCCAAGACAAAATCGGTCGTATGACCAAGAAACTCAAAAATATGAATGTAGGAAAGCATCCTAGACTAATGATGTTGGTGATAACATGTCACCGCCTGTGTGATCATGTGTAGGAGCCTAGTCCATCGACTCGGCACGCCAGTAGTATGGTGCTGTAACCTCAAAGGTAACTCATCGGTCCTGACATCCTAAATACTGAGAGTGAGGCCCTTGATCTGATCATATAGCACTATCAGGGTCTCCGATATGTCCAGATCTCAAAAGACGACCCTCCCTACAGCCTCTCCTACTGGAGCGTCATTTTCCACTCGCAGGCACGCCACTGGTCGCACTAGTCCAATATCTGCAAACACATATAAGTTTGATTAGTCTTGGTAACATTTAAAAACACAAAAAAAAAAAATTATAAAACTGATAAACAAAGATGTGGTCGAATCGTTTTACCTATGGCACTCCACTGCTTACCAGCTGGTAACAGCAAATCCAGGTTGCCTTGGAAATCCATCCCGATGTATGGATACTCCGTGAGGACCATCTCCTGATGGTCGAACCACTCGAAAAAAGGCATCAGAGAAGGAAATCTATGATTGACCAGCATGTCTGGCCATAAGATCAACCCATCTCTGCATTCGTGGTTCCCTCAGTGCTAACAATCCTAGTGAAATGTACTGAGGCTACATCAGTTGAATCCTCTCCAAGGCAAAAGTAGTCAATATGGAACCATAGCCAAAATTCTTGGCTCTTCCATTCTTTACTTTGGAGAATTGTTCTTTTATGACAGGAAGTACCACCTTGCACCAATTGAACACCTTCAGTTCTAAGCATTCCAGGGCATACTGCATGTAAGATCTATTTGCCAAATGCAAAGCCACGCTACCAGCCAATCTAGAAAAGGTAAATAAAATGGTCCTCAAGGGTGGATTAGTGACATCTTGGATATTGATCTTGCCATCTCTGTTGGGCTGAGATCCATCTCTGCAGAACTGACGAATGTAATCTTTCACGGATTCACCCCCACGAGCGAATCCTAAAAGTGAAAGAGGGGCACCATGCCTCAACAACCCAGTCAGAAAGTAAATGTCCTTGAATGTTTATGGAATGGATTTATCTCTAATTTGGAATACCTAGTCAATCGGATCCCAAGCATTGAGAAAATACTGCAACAAACTAATTTTTTGCCTCATGTTGGATATGTGGAAGAACTTCAGCAAGCCACAGTTCCTTAATGTAGCAACTGTGCCCAAATCAGGTAAAGCAATCATGTCCTCCTCTTCATGATCGCATTCACACCATGTGACAACCATCTGGATCCAACAAAAATCTAAAATTCAAACAAAAGATGAGTTAGGGTCCAAATTTGAGTAAAAACAGGTAAAATTTTGATGAAAAAACATTGTGTAAAGATGCCCTTCTGTGCCCATCACACCCTGCCTTTGAGTAAGGTGGGATGCATACTGACTGGCTAGTTGGCAGCTCAGTATGAATCGCACCTTTCGATACTAGCAAGCTGCGATGATTGGGGAACGAGATGTTCAAACCCCAAGGGCTAAGAATTGTGGAAAACATGCTCAAAATCAAAGAAGGATGGAATGAAAATGAAGAGCTCAAGGTTAGCTCCTACCTGGTCCTAACCACGTAGAGAATAGTCCACCAGATCTCCTGAAATCAACTGGTGTAATTTGAGGGGGAAAACCACTCCAGAGCTCCAAAATCCCAAATTTGAAATAGAATGATGAAAATGAAAAGTAAAACTACTTTTATGTTTACTATTCACGTACTTCAAGGAAAATGTTAGTTTTAACTCATTTCTGATACATATATATGTATTTCTAATCAGTTTGATGGAGTGATTGAGTAGGTTGAAAGACTGACGAAAGAATATGATGTGCTAAATAGTGAATTAACATTTTTGACCACCAACTGAGCACATGTTGTCGCATGGTTCAAGCTCGTTAAAAAATAAACCTACCACTAAGCACAGTTCCCCACGGTTCAAGCTCATTAAAAAATGAATCCACCTTCGGTAAATAACCTTTGTGATTACCATGCTATCAGCCTTTTGAGCCTTGGTTGTGTTCCTGCCATCACCTCCATCCTTTTGGCCAATCATACACTTCCACTTGATTTTTTACCATTTGAGGAATAGCTACGATGAGTGGTCTTATTAGCCAACCTCTTCACGTCACCATGCTTTGAGAAGTTCCAAGCTTACCTGAAACCAGTTGCTACCCTAAACACAACTCATTCCTAAAAAATGAGTCTCCTTTAAACTCTTTTCAGATTTGTTAAATATGAAAAGATTATTGAGCTATTGGCCTTTCCATCTCGCTAAAGTAATAGGAAGTGCCATCCCTCCTATATATTTTAATATTTTTTCGGACTTGAAGGGTTATGTCATGAAAAAGTTCGAGCTCTTGTCTTTTCGGCTCGCTAAAGTGATCGAAAATTCAGCCCTTCTGTATTATTTTATCCTTTTTCGGACTTAAAGAATTATGCTACGAAAAAGCACTGCTGGAGTTTCCTTTTCGTTCCTTTTCAAACTCTCTAAACATGAAAAGGATCGAGTTTTCTTTGCTGTTAAACTCGTTAAAAAATAGCGACAAACTTGTCCACCTAGGCAAAAACGAGTTTCACTATCACTAGACTTGCTAAAATATAGTAACAGGTTTGCCCGAAGGGCAAATTATAGAACAAGCATATGTTATCCTCCTCAAGCTTGACAAAAATAAAGAGGTACTAATCAACAATGGCTGGGGAAAAAGGGAAGAGAACTTGAAGAATTTTATGGTAGCAGGTTTCTCTTGAACATGACACTTTCACTCCGTCACCTTGATTGAGTCGGGTTGGGTTATTCCATTCACTGGCCATTTCATCACTGGTATTCCACACCATCCATCTATTGGGGTTAACACTACCAATCCATCTCAGTGTTGTCGATATGTCCAAGAGAAGTCATTCAGTTGAGAAACCACCATCCAGTTAATGCCTCATCCACTGCAATACCTTCACCCTCCATTTTTCATGACCGCCATTCCTAAACCTTGTGTCGTCAAATCATTTTCACCTCCAAAAAATCATTTGCTTCGTTTCATGTCGTAAATGTGGGGTATATTAAGGCCCTCCTATGATAGGTCACTTCTTATTGACATCAGCTCATTATCCAAGAAGTTGATTTAGAAATACCCCTTTCAGTACTTTGAAGCTTGCATGCCTTAATGGCAAGTTTCTCACTTCTGGCGACAAGTTGACATCAATGGCCTTCGACCAAAAGATTTTGCATGGTGTTCGACATTAGATCATATATTCACACCACGTGAATTGTACTATAGTACCTTGAGGGTCATTATCATTATCAGTGATTCCTCTCGCGTCTGTTAACATCTCACATTATTGGCTGGTAATCAGGTGATGTATTTCCATGTTCGACTTCAGAACATCTCTTCACATGGATCGACTTGTACTTCGACCGAAGATTGAATGAGATTGAAGACCCTGGATCTAGTTTCATCCATCCGGGCTGCGATATATTCAGGGATATAAAGACATCAAATGTACACAGAAGCTGCACAGATGGTCATCTGAGCCAGGGATGATGAATCTACATTTGATGAATCACCAGTCTGCATATGTAGATGACTATCTTTTATATGTACATGGAATGAATTTATAAATTTGAGCATGGGAATGCCTGCCTCAACTAAATCATGAAAATTATATTATGATGATGTATTGTATTGTATCTTATATAGGTCACCTTCCAGTTTCGAAAACCTCAGATCCTCATGATAAAGCATTTCATCCAACATCAAAGATTTATGACTTCATGCTTTAGGGGGCAACTGTTATAGACATATTTGGGCACTGCAACCCCAATCTTATACGTCAATAAACTATGGGCTTTTTAACCCCTAAAAGTGTTGTTTCATACCCTAAAGTATCATGGTCAACTGATTACATCATTCCCCAAAAGTTCCACCTGAAAAACCATCCAGAAATGGCCAAAACAAGACCATACTGACTGCTCCACTGTCAAGGTGCGATGCATATTGACTCCTGCACTAGCCACATGTGATGCATACTGAGAAGGCCTTCTGTAGGGTGTGATGAGTGAGGATGGACAAATGTCCGAGATAGTTTGCTAAGTGGATGCTCATGGAATCTTCTAGAAACTTCTCCTATGACACTTGCCTCTCTGAATTCGCCTAAGGATGAGTAAGAGATCCAAGAAATCTCCAAGTGGAACCAAACAACAAGTGGAATGTGACTAATCAAACCCAGAGATGAATCAACCCTTTCCACACATTTATAATGGATCCCTCTTTGAGAGATTCTGGGGGCTGGAATTTTGTAATTTGCAGGAAGTGTTGATAGTTTTGGTTGGAAAGAACATTGTTTGTTGGTGCTATCTTCTTTCATGAGTGAAGAGGCTTTGATGCTGGGAGGATGATGCTGGATCAGATAGCTGGGTTTGTAATTCTCCCTTCTATTTAATAAAGTTCTTTGAGTTTTCTTCCATACAACTGTGCAATTGTGAATGTTATTATTTGTGAATGCCATTGTATGTTCATTGTATTTTTGATTCTGCAATGCTTATGATATAATAGATCAAGATGCTTTGACGGTGTTTTATTATTGTGTTTCTACAGGTATTCTCTAAGCGAGATAAGTAGGAGAGGAGTTGCAAGCTCTGTCAAGGGGGAGAGAGATCAAGCAAGGAGTTAGGTGGAAGATCCAGGTTTGTTCCTTTGCCTCTCTCTTATCTATCATACATAGAAGAAATCCCAAATTCTTTGATTTTTTGTTTCTAGGATAGCTGCCAATCCTAGAGGGCTAGTCGATCGAAAAGACACTAGTTTTTTGGGAAACAATAAAGCAAAATGAGACCAATTAAAATCATAGATATATGCATTAGAAAACAAACATATTGAAACATGTTCTTTACTACAAAACTAGCCAATGATTTAGGAAAATTATGTATAGTTATTTCTTGTGTAATTCAAAAACTTTTGCAAACCATGTTGAATTATTTTGCAGAAGTTCTCAATTAGCATGCTCAAACCCATCAACTATAATGTAATTGAAGAGGAGCAATTTTCCTCAATTTTCAATGTGATCAGTCGGATTGAAAGAGGACATTATAAATAATAAAACAAATTTGTACCTGCTTTTAATTTGAAATAGGGATTTGGGATGATTCTCATATGTAAATAAATAATAATATAAAGGAAAGGAAATAATAATATATAAGGTATGTGTTTTGAATAAAGTCATCATTGTTTAACAAGGATTGATCTCTCTAGCCAACACCTCAAGACTTGAAAGGCCCAAACTTGGTCTTATTCAGATTCAATTATGAATTTATGGAATGCATAAGAGTCATGGTAACTACCCATTTGATATTTCCATTTCCAACCATGAAATAGATCCATTTTATAAAAAAAATGGGATCTATCATGAGTATGTTAACACTAAACAAACTACATAAAGCTCTCAAACAAAATTATTATGTCACTTTTATTATTCTTATCGAACAACTAAAATACCCTTCAATCTAATTACTCTAACCTCATAGGTTAGTGTTTATATAACATACAGATGGCCCATGGGTGAGTGCATGACTGTCAACCATCAAGCTTCAATGTTTAGGATTTAGGGTGTATGGTGTGGGATTGCATGATGTGATTTAATTTGTAGACAAACATTTTCGAGCATGCTTGAATATCCACAATTACTGGAGTGTGTCTCATACTATGATCACAACATGTGTTTAGCTTAGAGCCTATAAGAACCATGCCATATATTCTTATGTTAGAGTTGCATCTTGTGGCTAAATTTTGATCCCGGTTTATGAAGGAATGAAATGAAATACATATTTAAAATGAAAACACAAAGAAATAATGAAACTGAGCTTTAATTAATAAAAGCAAATGCTGAAAACTATTTACATGCAGAATAAAAGAAAACTAGCTTGGCAGATGGTAGCTTATCTCTGAGAAGAGGTGTGATGACTACATGCCTTCTAAATTGTGTTACTATGAGGCTCTAATGCCTTTTTATCGTGAATAAATAATGAGAAAGCTTAAACATCCAAAAACCTTACCCTAGGAGATGAAGCACCAAACTCTTATGGGCCTTGACGGGGTTAGATGGAATGGCAACTTCCCGAGGTCATAACTTTGGCATATGATCTTCATTTTGCATACACAATAGCCCCTTAGAAAGTTTTGTTTGAGGAAAAAAAATTTCAACTGCAAATGATTCTTTGAATCAAGTTTTCTTGTTTCCCTAGAAAACGTTCTTTAGGGCCTCAAAATGGCTTTGGATGTCTGAGGCCTGAAAACTATCAATATAGGAAATTGTGCTGAAAAATAGGGATTTTACATGAAAAAGTTCTTGGGTCCAAGTGGAATAGGCGGGTGGCCACCAATATCCACCTGGATCAATATTTCCCTCTTAGGAAGCAATGGTCCCCTATTGAGTACCTCCATGTGATGGGGAAACTTTTGCTGAACTTGGTCTCTGGTTAAGCCACTTGCCTTGGTGTAGGAGTTGGTTGAATTTGACAACCCAATACAACTAGATCCTCTATTGGTGAGTGTTCATAATATGTGTGTCCATGATCTGATTAGTTGTGGTATTTTGAATGTAACCTAGCTTTATATTTGTTGGTGTCAATTGCTTGGCAATGCCTAATGTGTCCAACACTAGTGCAACATATGGCTGAAGGCAGTCCACACTGAATACTAGATGTAGGCTAAGGAATGGGGGGAAACTTACCTCGAAAGAATTGTCACCCGCAACCTTGGTGATGGTGTAAGGCCCATATAGAAGTGGTCACAACTTATGATGGGCTCCGACAAGGCATTCCTTCTACAAATGCAACCAAACCTTGTTGCCCACTTGAAACTTATGTGGCACCCAATGTTGATCATGACATTGTTTGTACTTAGTATTGGCTTTATCTAGGATATTATGAACCTGCTACTGGATGTGATAAATGGGTTCAATAAACTTGATTGATTTATCAAATTCATATTAAACATGTGTAGATTATGTCTATGTAGTTGCATGAGGCATTGCAACATCAATGGGACACAATGGTTGATATCGCAAGACGACCTGAAAGGGGTTGTGGCCAATTGATATATGGAGAGTTATGTTGTAGTCATGTTGCACATAGGGAAGACTCTCATCCCATGTTCATGGATGCTTGGAGTTGTATATACGTAGTATGTGCAATATCGTCCTTTTGGCAACCTCTACTTTGCCATCAGTCGAGGGGTGGAATGTAGTCAACTTAATGACCTTGTTTTCCAATAATGACCAGAGTCTCGACAAGAATGTGCTTAGGAACTTGCTATCCCATATAATATAATGGTATGTGGGATCCCAAATTGTAGCCACACCTATTTTAAGAAGAGCTTGGCAGTGGCTTCTATTGCAATACTCTTCTTGCAGAAAACTAATATGGTCATCTAAGAAAAAACTATCAATGACCACAAACATAGAGTCATTACCATGCTTGGTAGAAGGAAGGTCATACATATAGTCCATGGATATGGATTTCCAAGGATGACTAAGAGTAGGTATAGGGATGTACAAGACTTGTTTCTTAATGGTTGGCTTGATGACATAGGTAGTGCAGGATATGATATATTTTCCAACATCTTGCCAACGTTTTGGCCAATAAAAATACCTTTGCAGTATTGTAACTGTCTTCTCCACACCAAAGTGTGATGCAACCTAGCTATAATGTGCGCCCCACACTTGCTTGAAGGAACATAAGTATTTCCCATATAGTACAACAATCCATCTTAAAGGTGGCATTATGGAACTGACTTTCCAGAGATCACATCTTCCATATGGCAATGAATTCTAAGTCATTGCCATATAGTTACGGCCATCCAAAGTTCTCATGCCCATAAGAGTTGAGAACTATGGTCAGTGCCACAATCAGGGGTCCGCTGAGGAAGTTAGAAAAGTGATTGGTGCTACCTTTCTTGTATTTAGTTTTCAAATGGAATTGTTGTAGATATGTGGACCATTTCCAATGATTATCATTCTGAAACTTCCCCTATGTCTACATAGATTTTAGAGGCTAGTGATCCATATGGATGATCGTCTCCTTCCCCGAAATATAATTTTTCTATTTTAAGTAGGCTTACACAATAGAATACATTTCCTTAACATAGGTGGGGTCCTTTCAAACAATATTAGAGTGTCTCACTATGATAGGCCACTAGATGCCCTTACTGAGTGAGGACTGCATCAATAGAATAATCAAAGGCATTTGTCTCAATCTCAAATAATTGTTGTAAGTCTAGAAACTGAGGATTGGTACATATCAAAGGTAGTTTTTTAGTTCATTGAATTCCTTCTATTTTGACTCATACAAAAAAAGCTTTTTCTCCACCCTTTTTAACTTGACTTAAGGGCCAAATGATATGAGATAACCCAACATGAATATCTGATAGAAATTAGCAAGGCCCAAGAAGTTGCGAAGCTTTGTTAGAGTTGTCAGGGCCAACCAATCCCAAATGACTTGGATTTTATCTAGATCACATACATGCCTTGCTCATCAATTATGTAGCCCAAATGTTAGACTTGGTCCATGCCAAAGGAGTATTCTCCAAGTTGGCACATATCTTGTGTGTCGTAAGGTTTGAAGGACCTACTGAATATGTTGCAAGTTCTCTGGCCAACTCTTGTTTAAGATGAGGATATCATCTAGATATACAACCATGAAAGAGTTGGTGAAAGGCCACAAGGTGTCATCCATCAACCTCATAAAAGTTGCGGGGCCATTTTTTAACTTGAAAGGCATGACCAACCACTCAAAGGGACCATCCTTGGACTTGAAGGCGGTCTTCCATACATCTGTGAGTTTTATTGGAAATTGGTGATATCCAGACTTCAAATCAATTTTTTCTAAAGTACTTAGCACCCTTGAGCTAGTCCAGAAGGTCATCAATCCGAGGGATTGGGTATATATTCCTGAATGTGATTTTTTTAAGTGCCTGATAATCAATGCAAAGTATCCAATTCCTATATTTCTTCTATATGAGTACAATTGGGCTCCCACAAGGTGAGGATATTTTCCAAATATGTCTTTTTTATAGAAACTCCTGGATTTGTTGCTTGATTTCCTTGTTTCCCAGAAGGGAGTGACAATCGATTAGCCCATTAGGTAGAGGTAAACCAGGGGTCAAATCAATAAAATGCTTGACTCAAAAGTGCAAAGGTACCCCTATGTAATATCCCTAGTGAAAATTCCATGTAATAAAAGTAAATAAAGGCAAAATAGTAACCACGGATGATGGGACACTTATTCCAAGCTTAATGTTGGGAAAAATCCTAGTGATGGGGGATCACTTGTGATTGTTTATGGCTAAGAAAATTGGCAAAGACAATGGCTAAGGCTTTGGAAAGGTAAAATGGCATTTTTGGCACAATTATTTATGAAAATAATGGAAATTAGGAGAAAAGGGAGGTCAAAGGTCAAAGGTTTCATGTGAGGTGGAAATTGAAGGAAAATGATGGAAAATGAATAAAATAGAAGCCTCATTCATAAAAAGGCTTTAGAAGATTAGTTGGTAACATTTTGTCAATTCAGTTTTGGAGCTCTCTCATTATTCTCTCTCTCTCATACTTTTGGAGACTTTAGTTTTCTTGGAGCACTCTTGGTGGGTGTGGCATACTTGTATTTTTTGGAGCAAGAAGGAAAAGGAAGATAAGGAAAGGGAAATAAGGCGTTAGGATCAACAACTACATCATATTTGCTTGCAGGTACCAATTTTCATGTATGTTTCCTTCATGATTTTTGGCATGCATCACACATGCATGTGGTTTCTTAGTTGTGATATGTCATTGGCATGGAGGATTGCCTGGATTGCTAGTGGATTGCCTAGCCTTGTCATCCTGTATAGCCATGGTGATTGTGGGTTCACTTTCATTGGTTGTTTTTGGTTTGTTCTCATGTTTCCTTAGCTTCGGTTGAATTATTAGTTCCTGGAAGCCTTGGTTCGAACAAACACTCTAGAAGCCTTATAACAACTTGGGTTGAGTTACTAGTCCTGGAAGCCTTGGCTGGACAAATGCTATGGAAGCCCTTGGTGGGTTGAGTTATTAGTCTTGGAAACCTTGGTTGGACAAACACTCTGGAAGCCCAATGACAACTGTGGGTTGAGTTACTAATCCTGGAAGCCTTGACTGGAAAAAACGCTATGGAAGCCCTAAAAGGCTTTGATGGAGACCAATCTGATGATGGTTTTGTGATGTTTGATAGTAAGGTGGAGTCATTGTTTGATGGGTTGAGGAGGATGGCCTTTGGAAGCCTTGGATGAGTTTTGATCGATGTGTTCTATGAGATCCCACATTCATGCTTACAATATGGAACATGGGTGAATGGTGAAAGAGAGATTTAGCTTAGGCATTCTACGGTCAGGTGGAACGTGGAAGTCCCATCCTACGTTTGGATTTTGCATAATTAATGAAAGGTTATTTCTCCTTGTATTTCTATGAGCACTTTAATGGATTGTATGTGGTCTATATGGTTGTACTTTCATGATTATTTCTACTATTATTATGTTGGTTATGTATGTGTTTTATGACAATAGCCATCTATGGCTCTCATCATGTTTTTACTTGTAATTAAATGATCAATGTATCTATGACCTCATGGATGGAATGAAAATTTAAGTGTTGAGGCATCAATGGTTCTTAGCGATTTTGAGCTAAGTATAAGGCCCTATGCTCAGAACTATTAGTAACTCCTGTAGATTACACATTTGCAATATGTTTGAAGAAATGGCTATCATGGCTAGTAGGGGTGCAGTCAACATCTTGAACAATTATTTCTTTAGTACTATCATTTCCATGTTAATTTAATGTTCTAAATAGATGGTTCAATTTTGGGCAGTGACCTGGGCTTTGGGCCTGAAAAAGTAGCTCAAGTCTCAGAGTCGCTGGCATAACACTGACAGCTTTAGTCTCTAGTCATTGGTAGGAAAGCATGTGAGAGAGAATTTTAGTTGTTGGTCGCACTCAAGCCTATAGCATGGGAGCGATTGAGCCTTAAACTGTCCAAAATCTTAGTGGGACCCCAAGGCAAGTTGTCAAAGTATTGGATTGGTTCCTGAGGGTCTTATAGCTAATGATTAATGTCTGTATGGTGTGTTTCTCTTGCTTCCACTTCCCTAACATGATTTAGGAGGTCAAATAATATCATAGTGGCCTCTCATCGCATGTTTACCCCAGCTGGCCGGTTACTTGGGTAGATGTGGGAGGAGTTTGTTACATCCCATGGGTGAGGAGAATATGGACATGTACTCCTCCAAGATATTGTCCACTTACTTTTTTTTGCAGAGGGTACCTTTCTAGAGGTCATGGATGTGGCCATGGTATTCCCCTTACTCTGAGAGAGAATACAAAAGAAAACAAATTTCATGGTCTGGGAGATGATCTTACTACATTTCTTAGATGAGATTAAAGAAATGGTGGTAGGTAGGGATCCCTATGATATTTTGTGTATTTTTCTATTAAAAGTAATAATAATAATAATACAAGGTCTGAACTCATACACAACATCACGCTTCCACAAGTATGGTTTTCCTAATAAAATATCACAAAATTTAAGGGGAGCAACATCACATAATACCTTGTCCATTAAAGGCTTGATGCTATATGGTAAGAAGCGTTGTTGGCTCACATAGAGATCTCACCCTTGGTCGATCCACCCAATGGTGTATAGCTCTAACTCTGGTGTTGTCAGTAGGCCCAATCGCTTAGTGACATTTGCTAATACAAGGTTCTTTTGACTCCCACTATCAAAATAAACTACAACATAGAACACTTTACCCACACCCATGATTGGAAGAGACAATCACCCTCCTATGGATGTTCAGGCTTGCTTTTCTTGACCTTGGTGGTGGCAAAAATTTCGTTGGGCTCTTCATGAATTATTCATTTCCCCTTTTTTATGTTTTGGCTCAGAGTCGGAACATGTGTCTAATGTTGAAGCTTTCAACTCAACCACGAGTGACTGCATTGCATGACATTCATTTGTGTTGTGAGTGGGGCTCTTGTCGAACTCACACCACTTTCTTATGTCTTTCTTCATCTTCCCATTGCTATTGTTTACTTGCATCTTTGACATTTTGTTTTGGGTTGTTCCACCTTAGCTTTATCCTTGCCCAGTTTTGGATTCATTGACCCAAAGTCTTGCTTCTTCTTTTTAAATTTATGTTCAATCTTGACAACATATTGTTATGCTAGACCAAGCGAGGAGATGTATAGGAACTCCATTTCTGCTTGGATGTATTTGTGTAAACAACCACAATACTTGAGCACTAGATGTTACTCAGATTCTTTGATACCTAGCTTCGTGCATAGGGTATGGAAGATATTCGTGAACTCCGACACTTCTTGGTCCCTTTCCTATCATAGTGTGGTCCATTTTATGTTCTTGCCTTCATAGCTCCCAATAGAGCAATATTGTTCCTTGGGTAATATTGACCTTGTTGGGGACATGCACAGAAAAACAAAGAAAGAGCAGACCACTATGATACCACTAATCCAAATTTATGAAGGAATGAAATGAAATACATATTTAAAACATAAACACAAAGATACAATGAAATTTAACTTCAACTAATAAATAACAAATGTTGGAAACTATTTACATGCAAAATGAAAGCAAACTAGCTTATGTGATGGTAGCATATCTATGAAAAGAGATGTGATGGTTCCATGTCTTTTGATTTATGTTACAATGAGGCTTTGAGGCCTTTTTATTATGAATAAATAATGAGAAACCCTAAACATCGAAAATACTAACCCTAGTTTATGAAGCACCAAAATTCAATGGGTCCTAATGGGGTTATTTGGAATGTCAACTTTTCAGGGTCATAACTATGGCACATGATCTCCTTTTGGCGCACACGATAGCCCATTAGAAAGGTTTATTCGAGGAAAAAAACTTTTCACTACAAACTTTGTTTGAAGCCTCAAAACGACTCCAAAAGTTCATGCCCACAAAATTGCCAAAAATAGAAACCTACCGAAATAGGAAATTGTGCTGAAATTTTAGAAATTGTTAGGAAACAATGCCGACATCCTAGTGGAATGGATGGGTGGGCACCAATCCACTTATGTCAACTTCTTTTATTTTCACTATTCTAATTTAGAATTGCTTAAATTTAAGATATAAAGTTATAAATATATATGTAATAAACATATCTCTCTCTCTCTCTATATATATATATATATATATATATCAATTATGTTTCCCAAATAGTTGGAAGGAAAGAATGAAATCCTCCCCACCCAAAGTCAATTCTCATAAATGACATGACATGATAAATATTGACAATGTTAAATATTAAATGTTGATTGATTACATGTAAGATATAGAAAAATATATACTATAAGCATCATGTCATATGTCACATGTCAATTATGGTTATCCCATGTAAAAAGAATTCCACTTGAATAAATTTAAGTGTAAATTTTAAAATTACTAATATTTAATTAAAAAAAAAAACCAAAATAAGGTCAAATTAACAACTAAATTGATATTATTAAAAAAATATTAAATCATATTATAAATTTACAAATTAAATCACATTGAAATTAAAATTTATAAATGAGCAAAGCCCGACAACTTTGAACTAGTGACGTAGCTTGAGATAGTGCCACAAATAACCACCAGAGACGACAAATATGGGCCCATAGAACAGATTAATAAGGATGAATCTACAGGTATTCGACAGAAGTAGAATTTTAAATTGTATTAATATAAATTAAATAAATATTAGAGTATATATTTTGAACTTTGTTTCTTTAAAATTACAGTTCCAAGCATTCATCTTCCCATCAAGAAAGGGAAGAGGAAAGAGATTGGCACTCAACCCTAACGGTTGGAGATTAATTAGATTATAAATCAAATGGTACAACAAACAAATTTGATTTCTCTAGATGGCCTTTGAATGGCTAATGGTTGTTGTTGATGTTCATCAATGAATGGATGGAGGAAAGGATCTTATCGAACTGTAATTATGGCATCAAAATAGGCAAATCTGAATTTGACTATTAGGTAGAAATCTGTACATTTTATATAAATTGGCCTCAGAGAACTCCGCATATCTTCCCAATCGTACAAAATTTTAGAAAAAGGTTTAAAAATCAGTAGATTGGTTATACAGGGATCAAAACCCATGTTTCAGATTATCTTCATTCATCTTCACTTGCATGGAAATCGAGGCCGAAGTTGACAGTTTGAAAATTATTGCAGATTTGGGCAAATTTGGTAATTTCCTTCTAGATACCCACAAGACTGAATTGGGTGCAATCCACGCTATGGAAAGGTATTAAAAGCATCTCTTTTTACAATAACCTTTATCAGTTTCTCCGAAAGCATGCCGAAAGTGTCAAAAGCCCCAAATTAGTCATTTTCGTACTCTACTGGCTTTGTGCAAAAACTTGGCATTGGAACCCTATGAAAGTGAGCTTAGCGAAACAGTCATTAGTAAATAATGGCATAATCATCTTTAATCATACAAAAATCTAAGAAAACTAATGATAGTTAACCAAAAAACTAAAATGTGATTTGGCAGCGAGTTGATGGAATTAGGGTACGGAACGGGTTAGAAACCTAGGGTTTTAGGGTATGAATGGCGATATTTCATGACGAAAACATGGGCATTTTCGAGGCCCATCATCCCCCCATGCCTGAGGTTTTACATTTCCTCATGCAAACAAATACTTTGCTAGGGGGAGGAAAACAATGAATAGGATGATAGGTGACAATGGAAATGGTAGATGGTAATGGAGATGTGTTTGCATGTGTTATTTCTACAAGGCTTTATGGACGGTCCCTTATGAAAGGCAGCAATGACTTCATCCTCTATAGTATTCAACTGACAATATGTGTGAATGTAAGAGGGGAAGGCATTATAGTTTCTGCTTTTGTTTGCATGAACCAATATGATTGTGACCTAAGTTAGGGTAGCATGCAAATGGAGGGTATATGGAATATGTAGTGGTTTAATCATCAAAAGTTACCTTAAATTTCTAATCAATTAAAGAATTTTAAGCCTCCTCTACCTCAAGTTTGACCATGTTGTTGGTGTACCTAGTGCCACAAGATGAAGTAAAGAATGGAAAGGTTGTAGCTGTTGTGACGACTAATAGACCCCTCTGCAAAAGGAAAAAGGTCTTGACATCCCCATTATCCCAAACATTTTGATGCATGTGTCATCCCCATTATCCCACAAATGCTGATGTATGTGTATCGCATCTTCCTGATACAACACAAGCACCATCATCATTAATCCTTTTTATTGAAACAAAGGAAATAGGTAAAATAAAGAACAATTACTTGATCATGCTCCAAACCCAACAATTGTGAAACCATAAGTAAGCGTAGAGTGAAAATTTTAATTTATTCATGAAAATTTTCTCTCTCCTAACATCTTCTCTAATCCAAATTGGATCCTAAAACACTCTCTAAGTTTTCATAAACTCTTAAAATTATGCCAAAGTTTCAAAGTCTTATAAAGATCAAGCTTATCAGATATATCCTCGTAACAGTTGTAATTTGTGATCAGCACGGAGCAACGAGGACCCTCGGTCAAGTGCGGAGACAGTCGGCCCATGGTAACACGTACTGTCATGAATTAGCAAAATGGGAGGCCTTTTCAAGAAATGGGGGTGGTTTTTGATATGCGATTAGTGACAATCACTAATCGCATATCGTCCGACAAACCCCTCAAAGAAGGAAAAGCCCCGAGTAACCAAACCTGAAAGGTTATAAAATGTAATGGATATTGTGCTAATTTCGTCAGAACTGGGGTCCCACAAAAGCCGGCAAAATATCAGAAGGGCTTCAAGTGGTAAGCAGTTCAAACCGAGTCCCTCCCAATGCCACACAAAGGGTGCCACGCGTCTGGTGGAAGAGAGAGAAAACCGCTCACATTGAACGGGTAACCGTCATGTTACTTACCCGCTCGATATGAATGATGATCGTAGGATCTGGAGGCTCCAGATCAACGACGGAGATGTGTTCTGATGGATGACTAGATTTGACGAGGACAACAGGCAAAGTTGTATAAGATTTGAAGTCCGATGTGGACGATCTATTGGTAGAAGGTCGTGTTCGCGGGAATTCTTGGAGTTAATGGAATAAACAGTCGTTTCAAAAACGTCCAAGAGAACTGACACTTAGTTCATTATGAAATAGGTGGCCACCTCCCTGTGAGGCATTATACAGTGATGATTACGCAGAACAGAGGGATTCAAATGCACAAAGGTAGGGGAACCAGAAAGTCGGGAAGCAGAAATGAACAGTTGGGAAGAAGATTGGCTTTAAAGCCATGAGCTAATAGAGAGAGGAGCAAGTAAGTTAGACACAGAAAGCTAAGAGTAGAGAGAAGAAGCTGAGCTGACCTACAGAAGCAAAGGCAGCATCGAGCCAGAGTTAAAGATAGAGCCAGAGAGAGTTAGAGAGTCTATGTACTCCAAAGAAGGCTTGAGAGGTTCAAGCAAACTCTTCTATATATGCCTGTCATGTATGAGTCTCAGATTGGGCTCATACTACTATGACCAATAAAGGTCGAGTTTCGGTAAGGAGAGTTTGTGTACTCCAGAGGCTTGGGGGATCCAAGTATAATTTTACTAATTTGTATCCATTGTGTGAGACTCAAATTGAGCTCACTGTTGTAAAAACTCTGCTTCTGAAAACATACTAGAGCGGCCACCATTGAAGGCTGGACCAGGAGACGTACCCTAGGAGTATGGGTGAACTCTTTATTAAACATGTTGTGTTTATATGTTTACCTGTTATGTTTTCTCTAACTGCTTTAGTGCCTTTGTATTTCGCAATCTTATCAATCCGTTGCATAAAATAACATAGGCACATCCATGCACATGAGTCTGTAATACCTTAATTGTTTGTCTTAGATCAATTACAGATCAAATGGTATCAAAGTTCTAGGTTACTAAGGTTAGACAAGCTTGTGCTGGATTTTTGTTGAATGTTAACTAGGACAAAGCTCAAATTAGGAGAAGGGGAATTGGTTGAAGCTAACCCAAAAGTTGGAAGAGTCTATCCTAAAAGGAAAATGTCAGAAGAAAGTCCCTTGGAATTAGACTCCCAGTTCATGGACAGCTTCTTGACCATGAGATCCATGGTAGAAGAAATGTATAGAGAATTTAAGAAAGGTAGAGATGAAGATTCATCAAACTCCAAACAAGATAAAGGAGCAGAAGAATCTCTCCTCCATGACCATTCTAAAGACAAAGGGAAAGAAGAAAAGCTTCCCACACCTCCTAATAGCCCTGAAAATAAAAAGAAAACATCTTTGATTAAATTAGATGTTAAAATTGATTTGTCGATATATGATGGAGAGTTGAATGCAGAGAAGCTAGATAATTGGATTAAGCAGATTGATGTGTATTGCAGAGTGTAGAACATTGATCAGACAAAAGTAAGATTCAGTTGGCCAGCCTACGCCATGGAAGCACTACCTTGGTATGGTGGGAAGGCAGGACACAAGCTGACATGAAGAAGCATGGTAAAATTCTTTCTGTCTAGAGTGAATTTGTTTCTGCAATTAAAAAACAGTTCTATCCACTAGCTTATATGCAGCAAGCCATGATGAGTCAGAAAACTCTTCGACAATTAAAAGGGAAAAGTGTACAAGGTTACACCCAAGAATTTAGGAAACGAGCTTTGATTCTAGGGATTTCTTTAGACTCTCCTGCAACTTTGCTGAAGTATATAGGTGGTCTACATAGCGATTTAAAGCATACCATTCTCGTGTTTAATCCCACTAGCATAGATGAGGTATCTATTTAGGCTACACATCTAGAGGCTAGAGGTAAGAATGTGAACCCAGAAGTTGGGGGATCATCAAAACCCACTGCAAGCAAGAATAAGGAAAAGAGAAAATGGAAATGGAAAGAGAGGAAGACAAATACTATACAAAATACCAAATCTTCATGCACTCACTATAAGAAGGATGGGCATGATGATGAACATTGTTGGATTCTGCATCCGAAGCTGAAACCCAAGAAGTACGATGGCAAAAAGAAGAAGACTGCTACAGCTATTCAAAAATATTTGGGGTCAGACTCAGGGGATGAAACAACAATCACAGCCATAAGTATAAAAGGTTGTCCACTTTAGAGAATGCAGAAATCCAGAAGCAAGTACATGAGCTACTTGAGAAAGGGTTCATAATACCTAGCACATCACCATGTGGGTCTCCAATTATCTTGGTGAGAAAGAAAGATGGCTCATGGAGAATGTGCATTGATCACTAAGCACTGAATAAGATAATGATAAAAAATCAGTATCCCCTTCCTCGCATAAATGATCTACTAGATCAATTGAAAGAAGTTGTTTATTTTTCCAAGTTGGACTTGCATAGTGGCTACCATCAGGTCAGAGTTGCAGAGCAAGATGCATGGAATACTTCTTTCAAAACGAAGCAGGGATTGTATGAGTGGTTGGTTATGCCTTTTGTCTTAACTAATGCTCCTGCTACTTTCATGGGAATAATGAATGATGTACTCAGACCTTTTATTGATGATTTTTTCATTGTATATTTAGATGACATTCTTATATTTAGTAAAACATGGGAAGAACATTTGAAGCATGTAAAGCAAACTCTAGATGTTTTGAAAAAAAAATCTTTATGTTGCTCTCCAATGTGAATTTTGGCAAAACATCTTGAATTATTTGGGTCATATTGTAGGGGGTGGTGAATTGAAGATAGATCCCTCTAAGGTTGTAGTCATTGTAAACTAGCCTAAACCCAAATTTGCTACAGAAGTTAGAAGCTTCCTAGGAGCAGCACAATATTGGAAAAAGTTTATTTCTAACTTTTCCTTGATTGCAGCTCCCTTACATGCTTTAATAGGATTGAACAAGGTGTTTTAGTGGGGAGGAAAACAACAAAAAGCCTTCGACACTGTTATCACTCAGGTTGTTCCTTGCTTCCTATAGGGAATACAGCTGAGGTAACCACTAACCAGTCTTTTAGTTACAGATCCTAGCCTACCTGCAACCAGAGAGGGCTCTCTCTTTATAATTTAGCATTGTTTTGGGGTGATTTTAGGCTAGTTATGGGGCACTGATTTTGTTTTAAATTTGGTTGGTTAGTGAATTGAAACAGAGCTGGTGTATAGATTATAGAGAAGTCTTAACTATTGGGCAATGGAGTTCATGACTGTGTACTGCTGAAGTATGTTTTTGAGGGAATGGTATTGCTGCAAAGCCAGATAGGCATTTATGAAACAATTCTTCAAATTTGGGAGATGAAAGCATGAAATCAGTGAGTGAAAGGCAGTCAAGAATCTTCCACTATGCTGATTGAGGGAGAAAGCGAGAATGTTTTTTAAGAGAAATTAAGAATTCCTAAACAGTATTCACAGTGAGAGAATTAGTTTAAATATGAGCAATTAAGAATTCATATCCATGGCTAATTCTGAAGAAAACATATTTAGAAACAGAGATTGAGCATAGGGTGTATTTAAACAAGTCCTAAGCTATTATTTTTCCCTGTTTCTATGATGATGAAACATATGTGAAATTTATGCATACACAGAAAGACAAAACATGGTTCAGAGTAACTTATTGTTTCATTAAACGACACAGGAATTCTGCAGCGTAACACAGTCCTTCATTTTCACCTTCAGACAGTACAGAGACCAAGAACTTCACCACCAAATTATATTATCAAAAGTCTGTGATATATAATGCAGTTCTACAGAGAGAGATTCACCAAAACCGACCCCAAATACGTTCTATGAGGGGATATATATACAAAAATAGGAGATAAAATATCTAGATGGTGAGTCATTGGGTAATAAATTACATCACCAACTCTCTTACAGAAATAAATGAGAGAAATAACTGCAGTAGTTAATATTGGTATGACAACTGTTTTTTGTCAGACGAGCTTTGACTTTTTGGATTTAACAAAGTTGGTTGTAGCTGCGTCTTTGATCTGCGTTTGCTGAGCTTGCTGTCTTAATGCTTTGCTGAGTCACTGCCTTGATGCTTTCTGCAGTACCTGTGTGTTTGATTCTTTGTTGATCTGTACTGTGACTGGGACCATGAAGCTGACAAAAGGAAGAGTAGACCAAATTATCTTGGCAATACCTCCAGCATTGCTTGCCACCAATCAGCTGGAGGTAGCTAATGTCTCCTTATCTTTATGAGTGTTTCATTTGCTTCAGTATATCTATAGAAATTTGGAGGCACTTCGAACAGATGATTAATCTCATGCTCAATAAAAAATAAATTCTCCAATTTATCATACAGAGATTGCCCAGAGGGAGGTCCTACTTCTTCTGTAGAGCTGGTAGATGTTGTAATCTGATTTTCAACATAATTTTTGATCCTAGTGGTGTATTGTTCACAAGACAATAGTTTTCCAGTACCAGTCACTAGGCTGGGTAATCCTCTGCTTTGAAATGCGTTATTTTTGTCCTGAAATCATTTACTTCTACCTGCATCTCTTGACATTTCCTTTCCAGAGTCTGTGTGAAGTTTCTCAAGGTCAGCACTTTCTTTGCTGTCAGAATAATGTCAGTTCGACTGTGTATGTCTAGTGCTGCCAATTCTTCTTTGGTGTGAGCGTTAAGGAAATGAATCATCTTGTTAGCCTGTTCTGGCATAATCCCCAATGTTGTCCTGGCCTTTTGAATTTCGAACTGAGCCATGCCTATCAACTCAATCTGCTCATGTATGGCATGTATTGATCGCCATTGGTCATTGATTGATTGGCCAATTTTGGCCCACAAAATATTTTTGATCTCAGCCAGAGTCTTGTCTAGAGATAGTTCCTTTTCTAAGGTTTTCACTCTGGTATCTAGGGTTTTTATTTCCCTTTGCTTCTCGGCCACTGTCATTTTGGACTTGTCATAGCTGGCTTCTAGCTTGGCCAGCCTATCTTTGGCCTCTTTTACCTCTGTCACTTGAATTTCAAGCTCCTTGACAGCTTTCATTAGGTCCTCCATACTCATACTGGATTCGGGTGTTGTTGTTGTTGTTGTTGTTGCATCCGTAGTTGATGTAGCCATTGCAGGTGTTGGAATGGCAGGAGGGGTTGCTGTTGTTTGTGTAAGAGGAGAAGGGCCAAGAGTTGTAGATGTTTGAGGTGGTTGGGAAGTTGACTCCCCTTGTTTATCCTGCAAGGCTTTCCCCAATTCTGCCTCCATCTGTAGTATTCTCTAATTCATCTTTAGAAGCATATCCATGGTCTCATCAACTTGTTTTTCTTGTGCAAGTTCTGTTGTTTGAGGGTGAATAGTTGCAGGCAGCTTTGCCTGCTTTCTGAGTGCAGCAATGTCATCCTCCTTTTTCTTCATAAGGGACTTGATACCCTTTGGATCCTTAGGATCATGTCCTAGATCAATAATTATGTCTTCCAAAGTTTTTATTCAGTTGTCCTTAGCAGTGGAAGACATCCTTTCCAAATCCAATTGTGTATTTGTATTTTTCAGTGATTCTTTTAACTGATGAGCCAGCATGGCCCTGTCTGCAAGTGTAGCATAAACCATTTCCCCTGTCTGTTTATGCAGTTCAATTTGATCCATGGTATGTATGTCCTTGGAGAGGACCTCTAGATTTGTCTTTGTGTAGTCTGCATATGATTCGAGTTTTGGAACTTTAGGCTTGAAATGAGTAAAAATCATTTTGTCCTCCTTGATATCATAAGCTGCCATTAATCTTTGTTGCTTGGAGGGTGTTGTTTTTAAGAATTGATCATAAAGTTGTACTCTTAACAGTTCATTTTGTGCCTTAATTTCCATAAAAGTTCCTTTGACACCAGCTGGCTGCTTGCCCTGCTGCCTGGAAGATGACACCTTTGTACTATGATGCATACCTTGTTCCTATTGGAATGAGCTGGTAGCAGTCTGCTGGCTGGACTCTCTTTCTCTGTTCTGGCTCTGTACCCTTTCTTCACTGATCTCTTCTTCAGCCTGAGGGTCAATTCTTTGCCTCTTGGCTTCTGGTTGCTGTGTTGACCCACTTGGAGGTGTGGCCTCCTCTCTATCCTGTTTCTTACCTCTTTCCTCATTAAGAGGAGTTTGCAAGACTGGAAGCTGTGATGTTTCAGTTTGCTGTAGAGGGGCTTTCCCTTGACTCTGATCTCTGGAAGTGGTGGGTTGTTCTGTCTCTGTCTCCTGTTGTGCATCCATCACTTCCTTTCCCTTTGTTGTAGCTTTGTTGTTGTAGATACTTGCTGGGCAGTTTGTGCAGCTACGACTGTGGAGGTGCCTTCCCCGACTTGGAGTGGCAGCTTGAATGTCACCTAGTGAAAAGAATCCAAGTCAAGAGTTTTCCCTAAATCTTTGACATTTTGCTCCATTATCTCTTCTTGAGTGAATTCTTCAATTAGTGTGCTTGGCACCCACTCATCTTTGTTTGCATATTGTTCAATTTGTGGATATGGACAATGCTTATAGGCTAACAGCCTATATCTGACTCTTCTAGCACTGATGAAGCCATTAGGGTCATAAGGGACCCACCAGAAACTCCTTTTTAGTTTAAGTTGTTGCCCCAGTATTTGATGAGCCTCTTGCCAACCATCTTTCTTGTTCATGATGAAGGGGCCTAGATGGTCTTTGAATTTTAGGTTGGCCTTCTTCTTGGCACTATGAAAATGTATAAGATCAAAATTGATGAGTTGCCTATAGTATTCCAAGGCAAACAATCTCATAGGAACATATCTTGGGAGCCTGTAAGGACAGAGCTCACAGCCATAGATCCTAATGACAATGTGATTTTGGTATAGATACCAATCACCTATTTTGTAATTCTTGGACAGCTGTAATATTTTTTGCATACCATATGACAATCTGGGAGGAGGAGTTCTTTTCAAGAGGCATGTGACTGGATAAACAAATTGGTCAATGAAATCACAGTAAGAATAAGGAGAGTTCTGGACTTGATGAAAAACTGAAGACCAAAAGATGACAGACCTCCTTTCACCCTGTGAATCTAGTTTTTTGATGGGGCATTGGAAACAATCTGACTGATAGTACATGAACAAATGATAGATATAAGATGAATATTTGAATATTGCCTCCCTGTCCAGCTTTAGCAGTTGGTCATATATTTTATTTGCAATGAACTTGGCATAGTTGTATTTTGTAGTAGGGGGCTTCCCAAGGCTATATGCAGACAAAAGGACCAACATAGTTTCATCAATTTGCTCACTTGTTGAGAAACCCAGCACAGAGGATATCATGTCTACAAGCAACTTGCCTACCTCATTGAAATTGACATACAGGAAAGGAGGTGGCCCAGTAGGTTGGCGGTCTGCTCTCATGAATGTCTTGGAAATTGTAGCAATCTTAGTGCTGAAGAGCTTGGGGCCTTCATCCAGCATGTATTTTATGGAAAAGGGAAAGAGCAGTTGGGTCTGCTTGAAATTGAGCATCTGATTGATGGAATCAGGAGTAATATGAAAAATTATGCTCCCAGATGGAGACTTGACAGCTCTGAGGCTTGGGTCATAATTTTCAGCATAGAGGTGAATTATTTCAGGAAAAATATTCACAGAAGGCAAGAAATAGATGGGCAAATTTGACTCCCAGATGCCATACATATCATTGTTTCTTAAGTAGCTATTCCTCAGCTGGCAGAAGGTCTGCAAGTGGTTTCTATCTCCAACAAAATCCTGAATGAGGAAATCACTGTCAACTAAAGGCAGTGCTTCAAGCTCCTGGTTAGGTGTATTAATAGGAGCAACATCTAGAGCTGATGGAGTGGCCATATTGAAAGCTTTTATGGATTAATACTTGAGATCAGGATTAGTGAAACTATTGAAGGCTGCAAATTGAATTTGTACTTGGGAGTGACTTTTCCTGTTTGTATTTATGATAAAGGAAAATTACAGAGTTTGAACAGACTTTTTTTTACTGGATTGATAAACTGTGGGGCAATCTGCAGAGAGAAACATAATGTTTTGAGCTAAGTAGTTGGACCTTTGCAGAGGGATTTCTGGTAAAAGGGATCAATGCACAGCTGTGTGAACTTCTGCCTGCAGCTCGGGTTTCACAATCACTCTTTAACGGTGAATTTTGCAAAAGGGTGCGGGTTTACCGAGTTTGTTGGAGCAGGGGCTTTACCAGGGAATTTAGGAAATATTTAGGTGGATAAGTGCCTTTAGTGTGGGAGCTTGCAGAATTTTATGCAGGTAAATTGGAGAAAATGGTGAAAACAAGGGTGAAATGAGTTGATTGTGGGCAAATACCTGGTTTTTACAGCTCTGAGAGCGTTGAACTGGTACAATGACGAGCAATTGAGTCAAATTCGAGGGCGGCAGCAGCTTGGGTGAGTGAATTCCAGATGTAGGCAATAAAACGACGTAGTCCGCTTGCACAGCGCTCCCAAACGACCAATGAAAATGACAAAAAATTGTCCTTTCGCGTCGTTTTATGCTGATTTGGGACTTTTTGGCGCTTTTGGCGCTTTTCGGCGATGACGTTAGCATGATGTCATCGGCGGGTCCTGGGTACGACAGGATGATGTGGCGCTTGACGAGGATGGCGACATGGCGGTGACATGGTGGCAGGGCGTGGACGCGGGTGGATGACGTGGGAGCGACGTGGAGTAGCGGCGGCGACTCGGCGGTGACGTCATAGGTGACGTGGGTGTGATGTAAATAGGAAGAGGGTGGTGTACGGTATTCCCTGCACCACCCTCCGGTCATAAGTGGTATTGGGGGAGGGGGCTCCAAACACCCCGGGAAGGCGACGCGTGGCGGGGGTACGGCGGCAAAACTGCCAATCCCCCGGATGCTAAACCTCCGCCTGCTTGTTGGTGAAAAAGACTGCCCACCCTTGGATTCGGAGGGCCGATCATCGAATGGCTGGCGGGGGATACGTGGTGGCAGCAGGTTAAGGCACAGGACCCGCCAGATGTGTAATAAAAAATGTGAGCGGGGGGTGTGTTTAGACTTTGGTTTAGTGAGGATTTATTATGAACGCGCCCGCTTATGTTTAATGCAGCATATAAATATAACCTTGGAACATTAGCGCGGGGGGTAATATGGATATTTGATTTCAACCAAGGTTTTTAATCAAATGCCATAGTTTTAGGGTGGTGGAGGGTTAATACTAGTCCCAGATGGACTAAGTATTCCCCAGGACATGACTTATATAGCTATATTGCTAGGGGGGGATATTTAAATAGATTTTTTGGTATTTTATATAGTTTTTTGTAGAGATAGGGGAGGGGAGCAATGTTAAGGAGCTAAATAATAAATTAGTTGTTAATATGACTTTTTGAGGTGAAAAGTGCAGGGGAAAATGCTAAGCTTATGAAATGAAACTTAGACATGGAAAATGAGTGGAATTCAGAATGATGATTTTTACACAAGAAATGTGGCTTCTTTTCCTTGAGTAAACTCATAGTTTTGACTTGATACTTGTTATGGAATGAAGTGAAATAGGACTTTTGGGGAGATCCCAAGGTCCTTGAGAGGATTTTAATAAATGGTGTTTGGGGAAAAGGGGGAAATTAGTCATGCTTCCATTGTTATGTCATCAAACCTCTGCCATGGTGCCAATATCCTGAATGAGATAAGTCTTCATGATAAGCCAAATGGTAATGGCACCTTTACTTCTGCAACCTTACACTACTTACCCAGCCTAGCAATCCTAACATTTTTTCTTCAGTTGAATTGGGTGCACTTGAATTAGAAAACCCTCATTATCCTCTTTTCTTTTGACTGCCCTCCTATCTAAATCTACCCTTATCTCTTCCGAGGACCCAGATTAAGCAGTTGGGCTCCTTCATTTCTCTACCTAGCTAGTCATCTGCCAAGCTTGAGCTATTTGGACAGGAATCATTCTCTATTATGCAACAAGCAATTTAAACATGGCATGGTCCAGATTGAACTATTGGGCCATCCATCAAGTATGATTAGCAGCAGTATTTGCACATTGTGATGCTGCCAATGAGATAGTAGTGACATTTTGACTGGCCACTTTCCTGGTTTTTAATTTGGGGTTCATTTTCACTTTTCTTTCTGACCAATTGATTTTCTTGCCTTTTGATTATTCTTTTAAGGCATACCCTCTTTTCATTTTTTAATTTTCCCAGTCTTTATATAAAATATGGAACCTTTGCAACATGCAAATATGAACATATTTAGCCCTTCCACTGTCAATCATGAAAGATGAAATCTATTGGTATAGGAACCTAACAGACACCTTGAAAGAAAATATTAGTATAGCACTGGTACTAGCACTGCCAAATCTTCAAAGACCATTTGAGATTGAAACAGTTGCCAGTGACTATGCCATGGGAGCAGTGTTGATGCAACACGGTAAACCCATATGTTATCATTCTGAGACATTTAATTCTACAGTAGTTAATTATCCCACATATGATAAATAATTGTATGCATTAGTATAGAGTGTGAAAAATTGAAAACATTACCTAATGGGCAAAGAGACAATTATACATATTGATCATCAACCACTTCAATATTTGCACTCACAAACTAATTTGCAGCAATCAAGACACTATAGGTGGATGGGTTTTCTACAAAAGTTTCATCTTGCCATCAAATATAAAAAGGGCATACACAATAAAGTTGCATATATGTTGTCCAGACCAATCATAAATGCATCTACTATACCTAAGCATAATTCAGTATTGCATGAAAGGTACATTGAACAGTATGCTCAAGATATAGATTTTAAAGATGTATATGCAACTTTAAGTCGTGGAAAACAAGTAGAAGAATTGGATTATCATGTTAAGGACCAACTCTTGTATCATTTTGGAAAGTTATGCATTCCACAAACTGAAAGAGTAAAGATAATTTGAGAAGCACACACTTCTCTAATATCAGGTCACTTTGGAGTAAGTAAAACAGTTGCACAACTGCAAAGATTTTGTTATTGGCCAAAAATGAATGAAACAGTTTCTAGATATGTAAGAGGGTGTACCATGTGTGCTAAAAGCAAGCCCAACAATAGAAAACTAGGTTTGTACACTCCACTACCAGTTCCTTCTCATCCTTGGGAAAGTGTTTCCATGGACTTCATTGGGAGACTGCCTAAATCTAGAAAAGGTCATGACTATTTATATGTTATTGTGGATAGGTTAAGAAAATGTGTATTTTAATACGCTGTAGCAATTAGATCACAACTGAACAAACTACAAGGTTGTTCTTTCAACATGTATGTGTTAATTTTGGATTACCCACTTCCATTATATTTGATCGATACTCTCGATTTGTTGGGAAATTTTGGTCGAGTCTGTGGGAATTTATGGACACCAAACTGAAGAAGAGCACAACTTTGCATCCCCAAACAGATGGCCAAACAGAAGTGGTCAGCAGGACAATGATCCAGTTGCTTAGAGGCTATTGCAGCAAGCATCCCAAGATTTGGGATGAACACTTATGTTATGTGTAGCATGCTTACAACCGAGGTAAACATTCTTCTACACAGATATCTCCTTTTGAGACCTGTTTTGGTTTCACGCCAAGGTCATCCTTGGATTTTGTCTTTAGTAAAGACATAGTAGTTGATGGACATAGTGATGTGGACAAGGCAACCAAGTTCATTGAATAAATCCAACAGATTCACCAGGCAGTATAGGAATAGCTAGAAAAGAGCCAAGCCAAGTACAAGGCAAGGCATGATAAGCATCGGATTGAGCATAGTTTCCAAATTGGTGATCAAGTCTGGTTGTATATCAGCAAAGATAGAATGCAAAGTGAAGGTAAGAAGCTAAAGCTGATAAGGTATGGACCTTTCAAAGTACTTGAGAAAATTGGTGAGAATGATTTTCGCCTGATTTGCTAGCTTACATGCACATCTATTCAGTTGTTAATGCAGAAAGCTTGGGACTATTTGAACCTTCATTGATTGAAGATCCTGAAGAGCAGATTCAATTGCCTTTTATGGATGATCTATTGCCTGAATATCTCAATGAATTGCAAGAAGATACAGTCCTAGACAGGAAGGTAAGAACAACATGCAGAGAGGATATTGAGTACCTCAGGATTGGGCTCAAAGGTTCAAAACCAAGCAGTGCAAGATGGATAGAAAGTGGGCAACTGAGGAATCTATACCCTCACTTGATTGATGCTTAAAAACAAAATTTTGTGGTCCAAAAGCTTTTTCAATGGGAAGGTCATGATCCAAATTGGATCCTAGAACACTCTCTAAGTTTTCATGAACTCTTAAAATTATGCCAAAGTTTCAAAGTCTTATAAAGGTCAAGATTATCAGAGATATCCTCGTAACAGTTGTAATTTGTGATCAGCATGGAGCAACGAGGACCCTCGGTCAAGCGCGCAGACCGTCGGCCCATGGTAACGCGCGCTGTTGCAAATTAGCAAAACGAGAGGCCTTTTCGAGAAATGGGTGTGTTTCTGATATGCGATTAGCGACAAGGGAAAACCCCTCAAAGAAGGAAAATCCCTAAGAAACCAGACCTAAAATGTTATAAAATGTAATGGATATCACTCCGATTTAGTCAGAAGTGGGGTCCCACAAAAATCGGCAGAATATCAGAAGGGCTTCGAGTGGTAAGCGGTTTCAACCGAGTCCTACCTGATGCCACACAATGGGTGCCACGCGTCTAATGGAAGAGAGAGAAAATCACTCTCATCGGATGGGTAACCATCATGTTACTTACCCACCCAATATGTATGATGACTGTAGGATCTGGAGGCTCCAGATCAATGGTGGAGATGTGTTTCGATGGATGACCAGATTTGACGAGGTAAATAGGCAGAGTTGTATAAGATTTGAAGTCCGACGTGGACAATGTGTTGGTAGTAGGTCGTGTTCGCGGGCATTCTTGGAGTTAAGAGAATAAATGGTCATTTCGAAAATGTCCAAGAGAACTGACACTCAGTTCGTTATGAAATAGGTGGCCACCTCCCTGTGAGGTGTTATAAAGTGATGATTAGGCAGAACAGAGGGATTCAAACGGACAGAGGCAGGGGAACTAGAAAGCTGAGAAGCAGAAACAAATAGTCAGGAAGCAGATTGGCTTTAAAGCCATGAGCTGACAGAGAGAGGAGCAAGTAAGTTAGATGCAAAAAGCTAAGAGTAGAGAGAAGAAGCCAAGCTGACCTGTATAAGCAAAGGAATCATCGAGCCAGAGTTAAAGATAGAGCCAGAGAGAGTCAGAGAGTCTGTTTACTCCAGAGAAGGCATGAGAGGTTCAAGCGAACTCTTCTCTATATGCCTATCATGTATGAGTCTTAGATTGGGCTCATAATAATGTAACCAATAAAGGTTCAGTTTCAGTAAGGAGAGTCTGTGTACTCAAGAGACTTGGGTGATCCAAGTACAATTTTACTTATTTTTATCTGTTGTGTGAGACTCAAATTGAGCTCACTGTTGTAAAAACTCTGCTTCTGAAAACATAATAGAGAGGCCACCACTGAAGGCTGGACCAGGAGACGTAGCCCAGGAGTATTGGGTGAACTCCTTATTAAACTTGTTTTGTTTATATGTTTCCCTGTTATATTTTCTATAACTACTTCAGTGCCTGTGTATTTTTCAATATTATTGATCTGTTGCATAAAATAACATAGGCACATACATGCACACGAGTCTGTAATTCCTTAATTGTTTGTCTTAGAGAAAATACAGATCATTCTCCCTCTCCCCCCATGCTTATCATCTTGCATGCCTTCATGCAAGAAAAACCTCTGACAGAGATCAACGACTGAAGGGCTAGGGTTTCTATTTATTAATATGTTTCATTGACTTAAACCATAGGGCTAATTAAATGAGAGCATGTCTGTAAGTTTCTTGTGATGTCAACTTCCTTTCTATCAATAAGATAATAAAAATAGTAACTAGGGATCCAAGTGATGTCCAGACTAACTTTTATTATTGTAAGAGAGTAACTAAAGCTAAGGCTATAAAAAGAATGACAACAACACTGTTATTGCAGAGATAATGTCATCCTAAAATGTTTAACCATAATAATTTCCACAAAACATCTCAAGAGTAGTCCAAAGCACAATGTCTTTACAGTTAAATGCCTCATTATGACAAGTAAAAGCAAATTTATTTAAAAACCAAGGGTTTACAATGGATCGAAGATAGGGGAAAATGACAAAGTAATACCTTTCTAGAATGAATGTCTTAACATTACCCAAGCTTATAATTGAAGATTCTCCTATTCAAGAAGAGTGAATCACCTGTACTAAGGGTTCCACATCCATGAAAACAAAATCATTTCTGAACGATAGAACTCTAGAGCACATTACTGAAAGGATCTTAAAGCCATTCTCAGAGAGATATGATGGTGAGTTCAGGAAAAGGACAAAAACAACCAGGTAAATCATAGTGTAAAGTTAACTTTGATACCACAGGCATGGCCCTGCTACTAGCAAGTTTCTATAGCTTCGACAAGGATGCCTTTTAACCTAACAAAATGTCTATGTCCCACTTACTAGATATAGATTCAGAGTTAGCTTATTTGACTTTTAGATAAAGGCCATTGTCCTGGCTTGGTAACCAGCTGATGGCAGTACCACTCACAAGAATTAACATGGATGAACAGGTCGGCTTGTGCTGAGACCTCTCGTCTTCCAGCTTTTGGGCTTAAAGCCATTACTCTAGCTTCGTGACCATGGGCAGTAATGTCATGCATGTTAGGTCTTATGATCATGGTAGTTTGGCTCATTATGAGACCTTCTATCCTCTCCTAAATATTTTTGTAGACTCTGATTATAGTTAACATTAGAGGTTACTTAATAAGTGGGGAGACAGATCTACTCCTTAAGAGCACAGGATGGCATGAAAGCTTTTTAATTACTAATCCTTACTCGTTGATCCTGCTACCCTAAAGACTCAAGAAAAAGAAGACATCTCAGATAATGACTAAAAGACTCGTTGAGTTAGTCATGCTAGGGTTCTTATGAGAGCTCATTATGGTTTTATAGGAGTGGTCCACCATAGGAGGATTTTCATTAAACCTTCGACGAGAAACTTGAAAAGATTTCTTGGATGACAATATGCTAATTTTATGAATGGAAAGTATAACAATAACAATCCCATAACTAAGTTACCCGGATGCGGGTGACACCTCGATTAAAGACAGCCATGTGACTGCCACGAGGAGCCCCGGGCGCGAAGGCAACTTGACAGCGATTAATGCTTTCCATTAAAGGAGCATTCAATGGCATTCAATGCCATTCCCATCGCCCGAACTACCAAGGAATTAACACAGGAGTGGATAGAATGTCTGGGAGCGAAGGTTTAATGTTGACAGGCCTGTCTGAACAGGCAAGGGAATATAGCTCCGCTCTGCACGCAAATGTTGGTTTGTTGACAGAGACGGAGAGTGTTGGAGCGGGTAAGCCCAGGTGCAAACCCATGTTCTGGTCAGGAAGGCAGAATCGCCTCAGGGGCAGAGGGCAGCTTGAGGCAGGTTCCTTACTGCTACTGTTCACAGCGAAGGTGCGAACAGAACAAACTCTGTCGAAGTAGTATTGGTTAAGAATGCCACCCAGAGGCCACGCTTCGCCACGCAGAGGAAGGAATCAAGGTCAGAGGGGGAATCCTGGTGGCAGAGGCGCTCACAACCCGCGGCGTGTCTCCCTGTTGGCTTACGCCTCGCCCATCTCTCCTGGTTCTGATGATTCAGACTCTGACATTAGCAATTCGGTGCAGACAATTAAGTTCAAATACTACCATCGCACCAACAAGCCGATTGTCTCAACGTTAATTACTGTGGTTTTTACGGAGGAAGAAGGAGAAGAAGGTAGCGGAAAGAGGATTTCAGAGGAGCAGGAGCCAAGCACCAACAATTCCTCTCAGAGTGGGGGTAAGGAAGATAGCTCTTACCTCCCTTCCTCTCAGAGCAAGCTCGAAGAGGAAAGCACAGGTGGTCATTCGGCTGAACAGACTGAAGCTCTCCGTGAAATTTGCAGCCTAATGGACATGGAAATTACCAGTTCGGTTCAGCATCAGGTGACGGACCCCCAAGCTAAGAAGACTCCTGAGGATGACAAGAAACCTGCATGCTTCTTCGGCAGTCGCCTGTACACAATTCTCCCTCCCGGAATTCAAAGACTTGAGGACATACCGGCTGGTATGGAAGTGGTTTGTGTTCCTGACCCAGAATGGGAGGCAGCTGAATGGGCGACAGAGCAGCAAGCAGCAGAGCAGAAGGCGGCAGAGAACCAGGCGGAAGGCAAGGTGGGTAAGGATTAAGGAAAATTTCTAGATGTTTTGATTATGTTTTTTGCTAAGTTTGCCACCTACGCTCAGTCCGGGAGAGCGTCTAGCATGAAGAATCCTCGACGCGTGTCTTCAATCCAGCGTCCCCTCATATCGAACAGGCACCTATGCTTTGTTTATTTAGTTTATGCTTATGCTTTTTGTCAAAATTCCATGTCATCATGTATAAATCTGTAGACTAGAATTGTAATTTTGAGGATAGGCATTATGTCACTGTCTGTAAACGCTTTGAACAGTTTATGTCTTGCTATCAGACCCTCCCCTCTCGGCAGGGCATATTTTGTATGGGAAAACTTGTCAGAGAGCTGTTCATTCGCTCTCAGAGGCCTCGACCTCTTGTACATATTTCTTTTATTTTCTTAATATAATTAGTTTAGTATTTGCCCAGAAAAAAAAAATAAATAAATAAATAAACAATCCCATAACTAAGTTAATGAATACTTTCAGCCAATAATCAAAGTCACTTTATAAAATAGGAGGCATTAATAGTGATTTTCTTCTGACAAGTCTTACCCCAGGAGTGCATAATAACAGAAATTGAATGGTTATGCCTTAGGAATTGTAGTTTCATGTGTACTGTTGTAACAATTTTATTCATTTTCCTATACTACCCTATTTTAAGTTAGAGAGAGGAAGATATCCTTTAAGTGTAGGCGTACTTCCAATGCAGCCATGTGTGGAGTAGGTGCAAATAGATATTCATGCTCAGATTTAACATATAAACTTGGAAGTGTACATGAGCATGAAATACCAACCAATGTACTTGATATGACAATAAGAGTTTTAAAAGAGAAGAATACTCCCTCACTTGAGTCATTGTTCAGAACCAATGTTCAATATGATCATGGTATTCTTGGTCCATTTCTTGATTTGGCCCATGTTGCTCATCCTCTTCTTCCATGTCATGTTGAGCTCTCTGTAGGGTGAGTAGTCTCTTGATTACATTCTGGATCTACCGATAGACATGTCAAGGACTCCTCGATCTCAGGTTCCAGTGGATGTTCTCCATTGATTATAGTGCATGATTCATGCATCTCCTTAGATGACTGGTCAGGGAAATCAAAAAAGACTTCCAAATCCTCTTGTGGTGGTGGAGAAATGGACAAGTTCTTGAATATTGTCAAGAAGTTCTCTTCCTGAGAGGTAGAGGTCAAGATCCTAGTAGCTGCTAGGGCTTGTGAGAGATCCTTCATATTTATCATCTTCAAGTCCATTTGGTTGATTGATAGTCTCTGTCTCCACACACATATTAGTAATAGGGTTCTTACAACACCCCAAAATGTTATAACATTAAAGATTTGAAGATGAATTTAAAAGCTATATTGACTGAAGTAAAACTCACCACACTTAAGAGCGAATCAGAATACTATTTAATCTATTAAAAGAAAAACAATTCGGTAATTAAATATCTCACAGAGTGTTTCAAACTATTCTAAGTCCCATGCTGCTTGTGAGGCTTAGCTATGGTTCCTGTAGATGTGTCTTACTAAATCTGTGAGATTTACAAACCTTTGCGAATTACATGAAATACGGGAATGAAATCAAACTACTTCTACTTCTACGCACAAAGATAAAGGAAATAAAAATTCAAGGACAAGTAGTGATCGGTCAGACTTTGGAGCAACCCCAGCAAAAGTGGATGTGTGGCTCTTCACTCACATCCTACCGTACTCTCTCTGCCCTTTGACAGCCCTGCAAGATCCTGAAACTCTGATAATAATGGTTACATGAATAAGAAATGACAACTTCCCCAGCAATGGCGCCAAAATGTTAAGAGATTAGTTTGTCTGATTAGATCTCTTAATATCAATTATCAACTTGGGGTTCATAAGCACAAATTGCCTTGCACTTTATCGGTTCAAGCTATATCAGAGTTTAATTGTTTCCTTATTAATGATTTATGAAATAAATACTCGCAAATCTTATCGTCTAATGAACAAACCTAACAATCAAATTTAACCTTAAATCTTCACACATTCCAATATTCAAATTTGTACTTAACTGAGTATTCCTAGTGGCAAAAAAAAAGACTTCTATTCACACCAAACCCTAATCAAACTTTGCATGCTGGTACCAAACTCTATATGAAAAATCACTTGATCGTTTTCAACAAGCATTCTATAATGGCAATTCTTTGAATGAAATCAAACAACCCTATGATAATCACCACTCAGCTTATTAAACTATTGATGCCATAATCATTTGTTATTAGAGAAAATAATGATAACTAATGTATAACAATCCAATTACTAATTCAATGTGTGATCTATCCTGTTAATGCTTCAATCAACCAATTATTCTGCACTTAAGGGTTTATGTCTAGATCAAGTTTTAAGGTTCAAGTATCAATTGGAGGAATTACTCTGTTTTGCTTTATTTTGTTGTTTCGTATTTAATGGATCACTTACAGAATTCTAATCAAATGATACTTGTCTCACTTGATGTTCAGCTATCAATCCTAAGAGTATACCTAATTCTATACTACAATGAAATAAATCCCTACCTCTTGCTGTTGTAAGTCATAACAATGATTTATTCATGGAGTAAACACCCGAATATATGAACTGAGAAAGAACTCATTCAAAGGAGACTGCCTTTTTCACAAAGGTGAGGATGATTGTTTCGATTTAGCACTGATGTTAGCAATTAAATGAATAGAGAAGATAAATGGTAACTATGGAATGGATCATTTGAAAGCGTCCTTGTAATGTTTACACCAATTTACGATGCATCAATCCATAGTAGAACAAGGCAATTAATCATTTGTGCAACCAAAACATTATTGTATTTAAACTATCAGTTCGATGATTTGATTGAGTTCATTAAGTCTTTCAAATGATCTATATAGTTTAGTCCTAACTTCAAATGCCTCTGTAATACTATAATTGGGATTAACTTAAATTGATTCCCTTCAATGAAACAGAGGTTAATTTTAGGGGAAGGGGACAACGCCTATTTGATTCAATCAAAATCATTCCCATCTATAACTACTCAAAAGATATAAGGACTCCAACATTCACTACGGGTGACAATTCCAAATATATGAATGAATATGCAATGCGTTCCAAGTGAAGGAAACAAATGACGGGATGGCTCTGGTTCGAAGGGCATGGTATCACACTAAAATTCAATTGCAACTCAGAAAATGACAAAGACTTCTGCAAGCATAACCAATAATCAATCAACCAAATAATAATTCACGTAACGAAACTGTAAATTAAAAGGGAATTAAGCAAATCTAAGGTTGCAGTGTCACTGCTGATTCAAAACAAATAATCCCAGATGGGTGGGCTCGGCCACACCTGGGGTTGGATAACTTACAGTAAGTTAAACGATTTGATGCACAGTTAAAACATTAACTTCATTCCATCAACACATCCGAAAATAGCTTCAGAACAAGAGCATCACGATTATATTCAAACTAGTTTGATTGTACGTTAAAAATGCTTCATAAGTTCAGTGCTACAATGTCTTCTTGCTGCTTTGCTTTTATACATGTTGGAGATTAAATTACATTCTAAATCAAATGGGACAACAAACAAATTTGACTTCTCTAAATGGCCTTCGAATAGCTAATGGTTGTTTTTGATGTTTATCAATGCATGAATAGAGGAAAGGATCTTATCAAATGGTAATTGTGGCACCAAAATAGGCAATCTGAATTTGGTTGTTAGGTAGAAATTTGTACATTTTCTATAAATTGGCCTCAGAGAACTCCATATATATTCCAAACCGTACAAAATTTTAGAAAACTATTTGAAGGCCAGTAAACTAGCTATACTTGGATCAAAACCCATGTTCTATATTTTCTTCATTCATCTTCACCTACACGGAAATCGAGGCAGAAGTTAGCAGTTTGAAAATTATTGCAGATTTGGGCAAATTTGGGAATTTCCTTCTAGAGACCCACAGGAGTGACCTGGGTGCAATCCAGGTTATGAAAAGGTATTACAACATCATTTTTGACAATAATCTCTCTCGGTTTCTCCGAAAGCATGCCGAAAGTGTCAAAAGCCCCAAATTGGTCATGTTCATACTCTACTAGCTTTGTGCAGAAACTTGGCGTTGGAACCCTATGAAAGTGATCTTAGCGAAACCGTCATTAGTAAATAATGGCATAATCATCTTTAATCATATAAAAATCTAAGAAAACTAATGATAGTTAACCACAAAACATAAAATGTGATTTGGCAACAAGTTGATGGAATTAGGGTATGGCACAGGTTAAAAACCTAGGGCTTTAGGGTATGAATGGTGATATTGCATGAAGAAAACATGGGGATTCAATCTTTACTGAATATTCTAGAATATTATTAATAGTATCCATAAATCAAAAGTGGAGATTTACCTCTAAATTCATTTTTCACTTTTTAATTAAACTGATTAAAAGGTTAATTAAATTGATTAAAAAGTGAACAATTGTGATATGAAGTGACTTATGGTTTTTTGGGTATGTGATATTGACCCATGATATTGTAACAAAACATATTTACAGATTATAAATATCCATAATAAAACAGGAATAAATTTTCATGATTAAGAAGTTTGATATATATATATATATATATATATATATATATATATATATATATATATATATATATAGGGGTAAAGAATAGTGTCACCATGTCTGGAGACATCTAGACATAGCCTTGTGCAAGGATGACATGCACAAATCAAGAAATAGTCCAAATTTTATTTAAAAAAATACTAATCACCATATGATGGAGACATCCAGACATAGCTGTGAGCAAGGATGACATGCACAAATCGAGAAATAATCCAAATTTTATTAAAAAAAATACTAATCACCATATGATAAAAATTAATTAATGATTAGTTTATTGTGTTTCATTTTGTGTATTGATATTGTATGTTTAAGGAAAAATAATATAATTTATATAAATAAAATAGGAAATTAATTAATTAAAATAATGTACATATGTAATATACAAAATGAAATAATATATATATTATATATATATATATATATATAGTATATATTATATATTGAATAATGATAATGTTGGAGTAGAATGAAAGCTAGAGTACATTTAACAGTTAGATATATCAGGAATTTACGTATTAGCAAGAGTGGAGACTACTAGGTTGTGAATACTTAATATTAATATTAAGAATACTTAATATTAACAATAATAATTTACAACCAAGCAAAATACTCAATAATAATGGACAACCAAACAAAATTTAGCGGTAGGCAGGGCTACGTTCGATATCCTATGTAGTTTTCTTCCAAAAGTAATAATAATAATACAAGGTGTGGACTCATACACAACATGACACTTCCACAAGTATGGTTTTCCTAATAAAATATCACAAAATTTAAGGGTAGAAACATCACATAATACCTTTTCCATGAAATGCTTGATGCTATAGGGTAAGAAGCGTTGCTAGCTGACATAGAGATCTCACCCTTGGTGGAGTCACCCAATGGTGTATGGCTACAAGTGTGGTGTTTTTGGCATGCCCAATCGCTTAACAACCTATGTTGATACAAGGTTCTTTTGACTCCCACTATAAAAATAAGTTGTAGTAGAGAACCCTTCACCTATATCTATGATTAGAAGAGATGCTCCTCCTCCTTCGGATCTTCAGGCTCACTTTTCTTGACCTTGGTGGTGGCAACAATTTCGTTGGGTTCTGCATCAATTATTTGTTTCCCCTTTTTCATGTTTTGTCTTAGAGTTGGAACATGTGTTTGACGTTATAGCTTTCAGCTCAACCACTAGTGACTGTATTGCATGACATTCATTTGCTTTGTGAGTGGGGCTCTTGTGGAGCTCACACCACTTTCCTATCTCTTTTTTCATCTTCCCATTGTTATTCTTTACTTGCAGCTTCAACACATTATCTTGGGTCGTTCCACCTTGGCTTTGTCCTTTGTCATGTGGTTTGGGGGTATCCTTGCCATGCTTTGGATTTGTTGATCAAATGTCTCACTTCTTCTTTTTAAATTTATGTTCGATCTTGACAACATATTGTTATGTTGCACTAAGTGAGGAGATGTCTAGGAACTCCATTTCTAATGAATGTATTTTTGTAGAGAACCATGATACTTGAGCACCAGATGTTGCTCATATTCCTTGATACTTGTCTTCGTGCATAGAGTATGAAAGATATTCGTGAACTTCGACACTTCTTGGTCCCTTTCCTACCATAGTGTGGCCCATTTTATGTATGTGTCTTCATAGCTCCCAACATGGTAATATTGTTCCTTAAAAACATCTCGAAGAGAGTGTCAAGAGGGTGCAACTGAAAATAGTGAGGATTCCTCCTCAACCTTTTCCTCACAATAAGTTTTCCACTAGTCCTTGACATGGGGGACAACCTTAAGGAGTAAAAAAGTAATATTTTCTCTATCTGAAAAATTATGGACTAAAAAATATACTTCCAGCAGATTTAATCATTTATCTAGAGCATGTGCGTCTATCTGGCCTTCAAATATAGGAATGTTGAAATTAACTGTACCTTAAAGGGGGTAGCATCTCCGAAGTGACTGTTGGATGAAGATGTGTCGCACATTGATGTCTGCAAAAGGATCTAGGAAAACATATTCTTCATCTCATTCCTTTGTCGCTCAAGGGCTTCTTCAAACAACAATTTGATAGGATCTCTTGCTCCCTCATCTTTGTTTTCTTCTGCCATGGAAGGTCATCGGGGTCGATGAGGAAGTATTGTAAGTGCTCAAGCAGTTTGAGTCCCACCTCCTTATACCCTAAACTCATTAGGGACATCCACAGAAAAACAAAGAAAGAGTAGAACACTCTGATACCACTAATCCAAATTTATGAAGGAAGAAAATGAAATACATATTTAAAATAGAAACAAAAAGATGCATTGAAATTGAACTTCAATTAATAAATAACAAAGGTTGAAAACTATTAACATGCAAAATGAAAGCAAATTATCTTGGGTGATGGTAGCTTATCTCTGAAAATAGATGTGATGGTTGTTGCCTTATGAATTATGTTATAATGAGGCTTTGAGGCCTTTTTATCATGAAGAAATAATGAGAAACCCTAAACATCGAAAAAACTAACCCTGGGAAATGAAGCACCAATATTTAATGTGTCTTGATGGGGTTAGTTGGAATGCCAACTTTCTAGGGTCGTTGCTTTGGCATATGATCTTCATTTGGCGCACACGATAGCCCATTGAAAAGGTCTATCTAAGGATGACAACTTTCAACTACAAACATTGTTTGAAGCCTTAAAACGACTCTGAAAGTTCATTCCTTGAAATTGCCAAAAATAGAAACCTACTGAAATAGGAAATTATGCTGAAAATTTCGAAATTGCTAGGAAACAGTGCCGGGGTCTTGGTGGAATAGATGGGTGGCCACCAATATCCACATATATCAACTTCTTTTATTTTCACTAGTCCAATTTAGAATGATTCAAATTTAAGATATAGAGTTATAAATATATATGTAATAGATATCTCTCTCTATCATACATACATCCATATGTAATTGTATATCTCTCCCTCACACACAATATATATATATCACTTACGGGAATTGAACTTGGGTGGAGAGGATTTCATTGTTTCTTCCCAACTATGTGGGATAACCCAATATATATAATATATCACACATAATTAGGGAAAAACAATAAAATCATCTCCACCTAAATTCAATTCCTATAGTGACATTAGCATGACAAAATAAATGTTAAAAATGTTAAATATACAATATTGATTGCTTAAATCTAAAATATAGAAAAATACATGCTATAAACAGCATATCATAGGTTATATGTCAATTATGGTTATCTCAAGTGGAAAGAATGAAAATTCTCTCCACCCAAATAAATTTAAGTATAAATTTTAAAATTATTAATATTTAATTCTTAAAAATACAAAATAAATATCAAATTTAAAAACTCAATTAAATCATATTATAAATTTACAAATTGAACGCCATTAAAATTAAAATGTTAAAGGCCGTTCGAAAATAGCAAATATGGGCGCATAGAACAGATTAATAAGGATGAGTCTACATGTATTGGACAAAAGTAAAATTTTAAAGTGTATTAATATAAATTAAATAAATATCGAAGTATTATAATTTTTGTTTTACTTAAAAGCAAACGAATCTATAAATAAAATAATACATAAATCAAAATATTTTAAACTTGGTCTCACTAAAATTACAATTCTGAGTTGAGTTGATGATGTTGAAGTTTTATATATATGACTGATTTGAAAGTGAAATTTGAACAAATATATAGTTAAATATGATTAATCCACCCAGATATGTAAATGGTTTATCTTTATTTATTTATTTTATTTTAATGTCCCCGGCCATTAATATTCAACGGTCTATTAATTCACCGTTCTCTATCTAAATCTTCGAAGAAGCAACTGGTTTCACCTGCGTTTGAATTTTAGGATGAAGGGTGGGCTCACGTGTTCACTAGAGGCTTTAAATAATTAGTGTTTGCTTCAACGGATAATGGGGTTTTAGCATACAAAATATAAGGTTTGAAAATGAGTTGTTATTATGAAATAAATTATAATAAAGAAATTTCAATCGGTGGCTGGTTAAGAACAAAAAAAATTAGTTGTCTGGGTTTTTCAATAACATTTTACGGTTTTTAAAAACCAGATGTTGGTAAAAATTTCAGGTTTAAAAACCAGATGTTTTTCAGAATTTTAAGTTTAAGGTTTAGCTATTTATTTGTTAATTTGATATTAATAGGGAATGTATTCAAGGTTTTTAAAATTTTAATTTATTTATCAATAATAATTATTTGTTGAATTAATAGTATCTAAAAAGAAAAAATTGAGATTTATCTATAAATTAAATATGTTATTTTTTACTTTTTTAATTAAATTGATTAACCAGAAAAAATATCATATGAACAATTGTGATATGAAATGATTTATGATTTTTTGGATATATGATATTGGCCTAAAATATTGTAAATTAAAAAATTCACATAATAAAATAAAAATAAATTTCCATAATCAAATTTTGTTTAATACTTATCTATATATACACAAGTATATATATACAAGGTTTTATGGACAATGAATTTTGTCACCATGTACAATTTTGAGTTCTTTGTTCACTTCTGTACACTGAATTAATTGCCACAATCTACAATTTTAACAAGATCAACGCCACCTAATAACACTGAATATATATTTGTACATTTTACAATTCAGTAAATTCGTTATTTTGGAAGCTTGCTTTGTTTTCCTTTCCTTGGGCAGGGAGTAATCATTGGATCGCTGAGACATCTTGGGCCGTGGTCATATGGCAGAGCCTGCTAGGCCGTGGCTGGAATGACGTTCTCGTTCGCATGTGTTGGCTTGATGGGCGTATGAGAGCAGTGAGAACTCTTCTCACCCATTCTCCTTCCACACGGTTGATTCTTCTCATGGCAGACCTCCTCGCATTTAACTGAGGATGCGTAGAGGAGGAGTGATTACTATTTCTATGAAGACTACAACGGAACGAACCTGGATGATTCGTCGGTGAACACATGCACGTCTGCTTAGGCGGAGCACAGGGAAAAGGCCTCATAGTGGCACCGCCTTTCAGTGAAACTGGACGGCCTGCGGATCGAACCCGCGACGGGTATCTGTCGAGGCCCAAGTAGATAGAAGACGAAGCCACAGCAGAGGTAGAAGAAGAATAAGAAGAGTGGCCCCTAAAGCCTGCTCGAGTAGGCGGGTGAGTTGTGGTTAGAGGTAAGTTGAAAGTAGAGGAAGATGATGGGGAACTCAAATGTCGTGTAAAAGAGTGGGATTTCGAAAGGCCAGGAGTGAGGGGCATCACAGGGGCGGTGCTAGATCTGCTTCTTGCTTCCATTTTTTTGACAGACAAGGTTTGCTAGTGAGCGGGGCAAACTGAGTGGATCTGAGGCCCTTGATTTATAGAAATACAATTTACCCCAGATTTGTCACTTTTACCCGACCTCACCACTTTTCGTGAATCCGTAGGTGCTCATGGTTGGTGTTGATAGCAGGACACGTTAGGATTAATTGACCACAAAAGAAGAAGGTAACATAGGAGAGGTAGGTACGAGGAAGCGACAATGATGGGGCATTTCGTAGACAGTTTTCCAGAACTAGAACCCGGGTCGACATGCTGCTTGCGATGACCACTTTTGCGTCTAGAGAATTGGAAGAGAAAAACTATGGCCCTTCCGTCGTCTGCAAGTAATGCAGGGACCCTTCACATTACAGCTAATAGTTTGCCAAGTAGTTGTGGAGGAAGTTGCCTCCCATCTGCTGTACCAAAGGATTGGAGTTTACATCATTGATATTGCGTGTTGGGTTATTCAACTTCATTTACTACTGGTGAAACTCTGGATTATGACTCATCTTTACTTAGCTTTATCTCGGGCCTTCCATGGAAGGATAACAAAGGATTCATATATTTTAATGCTCAAAGATAAACATGAGCAAACAAAAGGAACTTCATTTACTACTGGTGAAACTCTGGATTATGACTCATCTTTACTTAGCTTTATCTCGCGCCTTCCATGGAAGGATAACAAAGGGTTCATATATTTTAATGCTCAAAGATAAACACGAGCAAACAAAAGGTTATTCTTCTTGTCAAGATCAGAAATGATATTTTTGTTTTATACGAGAATTAATGAACACCATCCTTAACATATCCATTCCCTCGTGAAGTGGAGATGTACATCAATACTACATAATTTCATTTTCTATTATTTTATTTCTCAACTATACATATAATGCTTATCCATTTCCTTTCGAAGTGAAGATGTACATCAATATTATATAATTTCATTTTCTATTATTTTATTTCTTAAATACACATAATTTAAGCACAAAGGCTATTCTCTTTATATTAGAAAACAAAATTAAAAATAAAAATAAAGAAATTTGCCATGGCACATATGTTTGGCTTTGTGTATGGAGTATATTTTAAAATTGTTTTTATTTAGTTAAAAGTTTGTTTTCATTGGAAATAAGGAAACAGGTAAGGGAACACATAGCGGTCCAAGATCCAAAGGCATCTGACAAACCTTGTCCCCTTAATGACTACCAACACTTAGTTCTAGGTGGCTGTGGTTTTCGTTGAATAACAGTGATGAACAAGCTTGCATTCATGCATCGTAGCTAGTGATGGTTGTCCCCACTATTGGTTTGACAAGTTATGATAGGTTTTCTACTAGATGAAAAGAAAAGTGTTTAATGATACGTTTAGCTATCATAAAAAAATTACTGAATAAAAAAAGTATCTTATACAATACACAATAGTTCAAAAGATCTAATTGTGGATCCAACATAAACCCCTGCTCCATTGGCAGATCTAGAAATTATGGTATACAAAATTATGTTATGCAATCAAGTTGATCATATTTCAATGCTATGACTGAGATGCTAATAGGTAATAGTGGATGTTGAGGTTGAAAATAGTGGTGCCCAATCATGTTGCAACCATTAGACACCCTATCATTATTACAACTCCTCCCAATGGAAATATTTGGACCACTAACACATTATGTGTTATTTCCATTGATGAAGGGGATCCAACATAATGTCACAAATTTTCCACTGATTGACGGGATCCCACGTAATGTCACAAATTTGAGATCAGGTAAAGTATGCAAAAAAACTTACCAGTTGCATACTTTTAATAATCTCATTATAATTCATGGTCATTGATGTTGTCGGGACTATCAATGTATGGAAATTTGAAATGTAAATTAAGATGGTGGGTGTGTTGGAACATAGAAATAATCCTTTGTTGCAACATAGATTGTATCACACTTTGATTGTGTGATTGTTAATAAGTAGGATTGGATTTGAAAAAATAACTTTGGGTGTGAATTTTATCACTCGAGTTGATATTGGTAATGACATCATTGTAATTTTTTTGTGTAGAGAGGCTCTCTCCAGTGTAGTATGGAAGAGGCATTGTAATGTTATGTAAAAATTTTGACTAGGTCAAATATCAACAATTTTTGGACTCGATTTTGACAATCCATGGTTTCTCCCATGGTATTCTTGTCTAGTGTAGACTATTTAAAGGTAAAAAGAATATAATGAATTTCGTTTTTTTTCAAAGAGAAATATTTAGTTGGTATAAGGGTGAATTTTAAACCAACCTAGATCCATATGATGAGCATCAGTATTGCAACAAAATTGTTATAACTCCTAGGGCTACCAGCTTTACTTTATCAACCCGGGGTTTCGTACAAACTTGGAGGTGATCATGATATATACACAATAGATGCATCATTCTAGTCATGTCACTTCTCAACTAGGGCACTTGACCATTAGGGTTCCAGACCATTCCTCTATTGAACTAAAGGGAGTATGAGTACTGACAATGGAATATAAAGCTATTTCTAGTGCAGAGAAGGTAAATGATTGTAAAACCAGGAAATGAAAGATGCCAACTTGTAAATGCTATGAAATGACACAAATCACTTGCAGAAAGGAAACTATGCTAATATTGTACTTGATCACCTAGCTATCAGGGTTGCTTGAAAATGGAATATTAATCTACCATTTCATAAGTCAAACATGCATGCATTAACTATCTCATTCACACTTGCAGAATAGTTAAAGTTCTAATTTCTAAACTTAGAAATAAAAGAGCTAATGCTATCTAATCTTACAAGAAGGAAAGGAGTGAAAGGACTGGTCTAGGTGGCACTTCTAGTCATAGAGTCCAAGAGGAGGAGTTAACCTATTCCTAAACTAGGCTAGGCTATCATTGCAGGTCAAAATAGGGTCAAAATAGGGTCAAAACAGGCTGCTATAGGAAACTGCTACAAGATGTCCTGAACTACTACAAGAAGTTGGCTGAGAGGTTTTGGAGGACAAGAATTGTTCGGTGAAGTGTTGGAAAGGTGCATGACTATTGTGGAAGGTGTAGGGAAGGTGAAAATCACCCAAGGCCATGCCCAACACTCCAAGAAGGTCAAATTTTCCTAAGACAACTTGCTTTCGGTGGCTGGAAAACAAAGGTTCAAAATATGGGTTGGTATGCATCAACAAAAGGTGGAGAAGACCTAGGTGGAGTTGGTTGGAGGAGTCCCTTCATGCAGATCGACAATTCTTAAAATAAAACATGTTTCTATTTTTATTTACAAAGTATTACATGTCAACATGGAAAAAATGAGTTGAATTTAGAAAATTTGATCTAAATATTGTTGAGGACTAGATCTGTGAAATGGACAACCTTCTAGGCTACAACAATATTAAGAAGTGGAATAACAACTCCAAATATTTCTAAGAAATAATAAACAGTTATATAGCTAAGAATGAGACTTAATCTAGGCAATGAATAAAAGACAAACTCTGTTTTTGGGCTGTGAGATTGGGGTCCCCTAATCATGATCTCGTAAGAGAGATGAGATAGAGGTTACTATGACAAGGTTTTCTGGTATATTACCCTTCACCATAATGCAACATGTTATCACTTAGGTTGTTCCCTACTTCCTATAGGGAATACAACCGAGGTAACCACTAACCAGTCTATAGTTATAGGTCCTAGCCTACCTGCAACCAGAGAGGGCTCTCTCTTTATAATTTTGCATTGTTTTTTGGGGTGATTTTAGGCTAGTTATGGTGCACTCATTTTGTTTTAAATTTGGTTGGATGATGAATTCAAACAGAGCTGTTGCACAGATTACAGAACAATCTAAACCATTGGGCAATGGAGTCCATGATGGTGTACTGCTGAAGTATTTCTTTGAGGGAATGGTATTGCTGCAAAGCCTGATAGGCATTTGTGGAACAATTTTTCAAATTTGGGAGATGAAAACATGAGATCAGTGAGTGAAAGGCAGTCAAGAATCTTCCACTATGCTGATTGAGGGAGAAAGTGAGAATATTGTTTAAGAGCAATTAAGAATTCCTAAAACAATATTCACAGTGAGAGAATCAGTTTAAACATGAGCAATTTAGAATTCATATTCATGGCTAATTCTAAAGAAAACATATTTAGAAACAGAGATTGAGCAGAGGGTGTATTTAAACAAGTCCTAAGTTATTCTTTTTCCCTGTTGCTAAGATCATGAAACCATGTGAATTTTTTCCATACACAGAAAGACAAAACATAGTTTAGAGTAACTTATTGTTCCATTAAACGACAAAGGAATTCTGCAGCATAACACAGTCCTTCATTTCCTCCTTCAGACAGTACATAGACTAGGAACTTCACCAACAATTTATATTAGAAAAAGGTCTGAGATATACAATGCAGCTCTTCAGAGAAATATTTCACCAAAACCCGACCCCCAATACGTTCTACGTGGGGGTATATATATACAAAACATGAGATAAAATATCTAGAAGCTGAGTCATTGTGTAATAAATTACATCACCAACCCTCACAAGGAAGTAAATGAAAGAAATAACTGCAGTAGTTAATATTGGTGTGCTAGCTGTCTTTTGTCAGACAAGTTTTGACTTTTCTGGATCAACAAAGTTGGATGTAGCTGCGTTTTTGATATGCGTTTGCTGGCCATGCTGTCTTAGTGCTTTGCTGAGTCACTGCCTTGATGCTTCCTGTAGTTCCTGTATGTTTGATCTTTTGCTGACCTGTACTGTAACCGAAATCTGAAGCTAATAAAAGGAAGAATATACCAAAATCACCTGGGCAATACTTCCAGCATTGATTGCCACCACTCAGCTGGAGGTAGTTGATGTCTTCTTATCTTTATGGGTGTTTCATTAGCTTCAGTATATCTATAGAAATTTGGAGGAACTTCAAACAGATGATTAATCTCATGCTCAATAAAAAATAGATTCTCCAATTTATCATAAAGAGATTGCCCAGAGGGAGGTCCTGCTTCTTCTGTGGAGCTTGTAGATGTTGTAATCTGATTTTCAACATAGTTGTTGATTCTGGTGGTGTATTGTTCACAGGACAACAGTTTTCCAGCACCGGTCACTAGACTGGGAAATCCTCTACTTTGCAATGCTGTTATCTTTGTTCTGAAGTCATTTATTTCTGCCTGCATCTCCTGACATTTCCTTTCCAGAGTCTGTATGAAATTTCTCAAGGTCAACACCTTCTTTGCTGCCAAGATATCCAGTGCTGCCAATTCTTCCTTAGTGTGAGTGTTCAGGAAATGGATCATCTTGTTGGCCTGCTCAGGAATAATCCCCAATGGTGCTCTGCCCTTCTGAATTTCAAATTGAACCATGCCTATTAGTTCAATTTGCTCATGTATAGCCTGTATTGATCGCCATTGGTCATTGATTGATTGGCCAATTTTGGCCCACAAAATATTTTTGATCTCAGCCAGAGTTTTGTCTAGAGATAGTTCTTTTTCTAAGGCTTTCACTCTAGTCTCTAGGGCTTTTATTTCCCTTTGCTTCTCGGCCACTGTCATTTTGGACTTGTCATAGTTGGCCTCTAGTTTGGCCAACCTTTCTTTGGCCTCCTTTACTTCTGTCACTTGAATTTTAAGCTCCTTGACAGCTTTCATTAGGTCCTCCATACTCATGCGGGATTCTGGTGCAGCTGTTGTTGCTGTTGTAGCATCTGTAGTTGATGTAGCCATTGTAGGTGCTGGAATGGCAGGAAGGGCTGTTGTTGTTTGTGTAGGAGGAGCAGGGCCAAAAGTTGTAGATGTTTGAGGTGGTTGGGAGGTTGACTCCCCCTGTTTATCTTGCAAGGCTTTCTCCAATTCTGCCTCCATCTGTAGTATTCTTTGATTCATCTTTAGAAGCAAATCCATGGTGTCATCAACCTCTTTTTCCTGTACAAGTTCTACAGTTTGAGGGCGAATGGTTACAGGCATCTTTGCATGCTTTCTGAGTGCAGCAATATCATCTTCCTTCTTCTTCATAAGGGCCTTGATACCCTTTGGATCCTTAGGATTGTGTCCTAGATCAACAATGTCCTCCAAAGTTTTTATTCGGTTATCCTTGGCAGTGGAAGACATCCTTTCCAAATCTAATTGAGTATTTGTATTTTTCAATTATTCTTTTAATTGATGGGCCAGCATGGCCTTGTCTGCAAGCGTGGCATAGACCATTTCCCTTGTTTGCTTATGCAGTTCGATTTGATCCATTGGATGTATGTCCTTGGAGAGGACTTCCATGTTTGTCTTTATGTAATCTACAGATGATTTGGGATGTGGAACTTTAGGCTTGAAATGTGTAAAAATCATCTTGTCCTCCTTGATATCATAAGCTGCCATCAATATTTGTTGCTTGGAGGGTGTTTTTTCAAGAATTGATCATAAAGTTGTATTCTCAATAGTTCATTCTGTGCCGTGATATCCATGAAAGTTCCTTTGATACTAGCTGGCTGCTTGCCTTGCTGCCTGGAAGAAGACACCTCTGTACTATGTTGCATACCTTGTTCCTGCTGGAATGAGCTGGTAGCAGTCAGCTGGCTGGACTCTCTCTCTCTGTTATGGCTCCCTACCATTTCTACACTGATTTCTTCTCCAGCCTGAGGATCAATTCTTTACCTCTTGGCTTCTGGTTGCTGTGCTGACCCACTTGGAGGTATGGGATCCTCTCTATCCCGTTTCTTACCTCTCTCCTCATTAAGAGGAGTTTGCAAGACTGGGATTTGTGATGTCTCAGTTTGCTGTAGAGGGGCTTGCCCTTGACTTTGATCCTTGGAAGTGGTGGGCTATTCTGTCTCTGTTTCCTTCCGTTCATCCATCACTTCCTTTCCCTTTGATGTTGTAGATATTTGTTGGGCAGTCTGTGCAGCTGCAGCAGTGGATGTGCCTTCCCCAACTTGGTGTTGAAGCTTAAATGTCACCTGGTTTTCACGGCGTCGAGGGTGTTGAGCTGGTACAATGGCGAGCAATTGAGTCGAATATGCAAGCGGTAGCAGCTTGGACGACTAAATTCCAAGTTGGGCAGCAAATTGACGTAAAATGGCATGCACAGTGCTCCGGAAATAACCAATGAAAATGACATAAAACGTTCTTTTTGCATTGTTTTATGCAAATTTGGGAATTTTGGCGCTTTTTAGCGATGACGTCATAGGCGGGTCCCGAGTACGACAGGATGACGTGGACCTCTGACATGGGTGGTGAGGTGGCACAGGACACGGCGGTGTGGCGTGGTCGCGGGCAGATTAGGTGGCAATGGCACAGCGGCAGGGCACGGACGCAGCGGTGACATCACAAATGACGTGGCGTTGACGTCGGGGGCAACGGGTGGTATTCAGTTTCCTCCCCGCACCACCTTTCGGCATAAGTGGTATCGGGGGAGGGGCCTCCGAACACCCCGGGAAGGCGACGCGTGGCGGGGGTACGGCGGTGAAACCACCAATCCCCTGGACTCTAAACATTAGCCGACTTGTGTGTAAAAATGACCGCCCACCCTTGGGTCCGGGGGGCCGACCATTGAACGACTGGCGGGGGTTACGGGATGGTGGAGGATTAACTGTGGAGCCCACCGGGTTATAAAAAAAAAATGATAAAATAAAAAATAAAAAATAAATATAAGCGGGGGGTGGGTTTTAAACTTTGGTTTAGCGAGGGTTTTGTGAATGCACCCATTTTATATTTATTTCATTAAACGTAAAAATGGGTACATTTAGCGCGAAAAGGGAGAAATGAGGTTTTTTGAGAGGGCAACTCTATGGACTTTAATTTCAACCAAAACTTCATTAATTCCATAGTGTTTGAAAGGGGGGGAGGGTTAATATTATTCCCAGATGGACCTAAATATTCCCAATACTGACTTATATAGCTATATTGCTATGGGGTGGGGTATTAAATAGATTGTTGGGATTGCATTAGCTATTGTAGAATTAGGGAAGGGAAGCAATGTTAAGGAGCTAAATAATAAAATCAGCTGTTAATATGACTTTGTGAAGTGAAAATGCAGGGGAAAATGCTAAGCCTATGAAATGAAACTTAGAGACAGAAAAGAAATGGAAATCAGAATGGTGATTTTTACACAAGAAATGTGGCTTCTTTTCCTTTAGTCAACTGAAAATTTTGACTTGGGACTGGTACTGGAATGAAGTGAAATAAGACTGTTGGGCAAATCCCAAGGTCTTTGGGGGTTGTTAGTAAATGACCTTTGGGGGAAAAGGGAAATTAGTCATGCTTCCATTACTGTACCATCAGGCCATTGCCATGGTGTCAATGCTATGAATGAAATGAGTCCTTCTTGACAAGCCAAATAATGATCAAACACTTGCTTTCTACAACCTCAGACTACTTACCCAGCCTAACAATCCTAACATTTTTTCTTCACTTTAGCTAGGTGCACTTAGATTAGCAAACCCTGATTCTCCTCTTTTCTTTTGACTGCCCTCCTATCTAAATCTACCCTTATCTCTTCCAAGGGCCCAAATTAAGCAGTTGGGCTCCTTCATTTCTCTACCTAGCTAGTCATCTGCCAAGCATGAGCTGTTTGGACAGGAATCATTCTCTATTCTGCAAAAAACAATTTAAACATGGCATGGTCCAAATTGAACTGTTGGGCCATCCATCAAGTATGATTAGCAGCAGTATTTGCACATTGTGATGTTGCCAACAAGATAGTAGTGGCATTTTGACTAGCCACTTTCCTGGTCTTTGATTTGGGGTTCATTTTCACTATTCATTCTGACCAATTAATTTTCTTTCCTTTTGATTATTCTTTTAAGGCATACCCTCTTTTCATCTTTTAATTTTCCTAGTCTTTATACAAAATATGGAACCTTTGCAAGATGCAATGACGAACATATTTAGCCTTTCCACTGTTAATCATGAAAAATGAAACCTACTGGTATAGGAACCTAACAGTGGCTCCTCTTGGGGATGGCTTTTCCTGGCGGAAAGCCAAGAACAGCAGGTCAGATGGCCTTATTTTTCAATTCTTTCTGCAGTTTGAGCCTTCTTTGTCATGGACACCATTGATCTAAATCTTGTCACCCTGTATGCAGTATCGTTTGACCTGATTTGTGCAAGAATTACCACTTTGTGTCTTACTGGTTTGTATGACTGCTTATCATTGGTTCTCTGTTTCCTATACCTCCCTCAGATTTGTTTGTGGAACATTCAATGACATATACCACACTAGGTATAGTTCCCTGATCTTTCATCAAAAATTGTTATACTTGGTTTTCTATCCAACTGTTGTAAATGAAAAAATGCTAAAATACAAATATTTATGTACAATATGTAGTTGTGTTGTGTTCACAGATCATAATAGTGTTTGAGCATTCTCCCATTCACTGGGCCTTCCTCATTATTTGAACCATCTAGACTCTTCAGAAAAAAGGTGTTATTACCCTGTACAACTTGAATCACAAATGGTATTTTCCAAAGAAAATCAAGTTTGCCATGTTTCCCTTTGTCTTCCCTCCTAGAATCCCATTTTAGTACTTTGTTTCCTATGAAGAAGTCTTCAGCTTTTGTTCTTTTATCAAACATCTTTTTCAACTTCTCTTGGAGAACCTGGGTTCTGTGATATACTTCTTCTCTTGTTTGCTGCAAGTGAATTGTTTGATTGACCCTTCTGTGGATGTCATTAGGTTCTGCGTGTATTTCTTGCAGCAATTTGATCACAGGGATCCCGAGAGATGAAGGGAAAACATTTTCCAAACAAAATACCAATTCATATGGACTTGTACCAATAGATCTTTTAGTGGTCAATCTATCTGCCCATAGTGCATTTACCAGCTTCTTATGCCAATTCTTTTTATTCTCCTCCAATATCTTTTTGATGATGTTAATGAGGCTTTTGTTGGAGGACTCAGCTAGGCCATTGCCTTGAGGGTAATAGGTTGTGGAATGACCTAGGGTAATATGATATTTGTGACAAAAATTGATCATTCTTTTGGATTTAAAGGCAGTTGCATTGTCTGTTATGATCTTTTCTGGGCAGCCAAATCTAGACAAGATATTGGTCTCTAGGAATTGTATAATGATTGAGTCATTGGCTTGTCTACAAGGTATAGCCTCTATCCATTTGGTAAAGTAATCTGTAGCTGTCAAAATCCATCTATGTTGGCCAGAGGATGAAGGGTGAATTTCCCCAATGAAGTCTAAACCCCATTGTTGAAATGGTTTTTCAGTTGAAATAGGCTTGAGAGGTAAAGGCAACAACTTTTTCTTTCCTTCAAAGATTTGACATTTATGACATGACATCACAAACTTTTTTGCATCAGCAAACAGGGAGGGCCAATAAAATCCAGCCCTTAGGATTTTATCAGCTGTTGATTTCCAATATAAGTGCCCTCCACAATCCCCTGCATGGAATTCTCTAAGGACTTTATCAGTTTCATCCAAAGTTAGGCAATTAAGCAAAATACCTTCATGATTTTTCCAAAATAATACATTATATATGATACAAAACTTTGAAGCTTTCATTTTTAGAAATCTCTTTTTGGTTCTGGATAACCCTGGAGGAGCTTGTAGGTTTAATAATACAAAACATATGCCAGTATACCACGGTGATTGTAAGAAGGCCTGATTGATCTGTGGAGTCGCCATCTCCTGTTCGTTATCCAGTTCATTGATGTCAAGGGCTTGGAAATTGGTTTCATTCATTAGTTTAGCTAGCCCTTGTCCTTTTATAAGTTTTGTTGGTTTAATTTCTATGTCATATTCCAAAATGTTGGCTATCCATTTGCCCCTTTTACCTTCAATTCCCTCTTGGGTTAAGATGTCTTTGACCACTGCATTGGGAACATAGGAAATTATGTGAGAGTACAAAATATAGATTCTGAAATCCTTTATGGCCTTGACAGGGGCATATGCTTGCTTCTCCATGATCTGGTATTTAAGTGGGGCATCTCTAAGGGCTCTGCTGAAAAAAGCAATGGGTTTCTCACATCCTGAGTCATCTTTTTGTAATAAGGCAGCAGCAATTGTATGTTCAGATGCAAAGGAAAAGACTATAAAGTCTCTATCAAATCTAGGATTGGTAAGAACAGGTGTTCTTGTCAAAGCTACCTTGATTTCCTCAAAGGCCTGCTTGGCTTCTACTGTCCATTTGACTTTGGCATCTTTCTTGAGCATGTTACTCAACAATCTTATTAGTTCGGCCAAGTTAGGAATGAATCTTCTTAGGAAACTAATCTTCCCTAGAAAATCTTGTAACTCTTTGATGTTTCTTGGATTAGGGACTTGAAGGATACCTTGAATTCTATCAGGGTCGATCCTTATACCATCTTTTGAAATTATACGACCTAGGAGTTTGCCTTCTTCTAGGCCAAATAATGATTTCTTTAGGTTCAAAGATATGCCATATTTTCTGCAAATTAAGAACACATGTCTGAGATGTTCTAAATGTTCTTGGTCTGATTTTGAGAAAGCTGTGAGATCATCCAGGTATATGACTAAGAAGTCATGAATTTATTTAGCAAAGGCTATGTCCATTTCCCTCTGAAATGTGTCTCCAGCATTCTTGAGTCCAAAAGGCATTTTGACATATTTAAAGGTTCCCCAAGGTGTAGTAAAAATTGTTTTATCTTGATCATCTGGGTGAACTAAAATCTGATTGAATCCTGAGAAACCATCCAATAGTGAGATCCTTGAAGCTCCCACCACCCTCTGTAAGATGTGATCCATTTTTGGTAAGGGGTAGTGGTCTTTGAGAGAGACTTTGTTCAAATTTCTTAGGTCAACACACAGTCTTATCTCCCGAGTTTTCTTTCTTGTGGGTACAAGGTTAGAAATCCATTCAGAAAATCTTATAGGTGCAATAATTCCAGCTTCGTACATTCGTTTCACTTCTTTTTCAATTAGGGGTAGAAGGACAGGATTCACTCTCCTCAACTTTTGTTTAAAAGGTTTCTGGTTTTCTTTCAAGGGTATTGTATGTTGAATGACTGAAGTATCATAGGATTTGAGGTCTTCATAACTCCAGACAAACACATCTTGAAACGCTTTAAACAGTTCAATGTATTTTGATTTCTTGTGAGGAGGTAATGTTCTAGAAAGCTTTATCATTTTGGGATTTTCAGTGGTCCCAATATTACACTCCTCAATTTCTGCGTTTAGGGGTTGTATCTTTGGCTTCTTAGGAATGTCATTTGAGTAAAAAATGTCTTCTAAAGGAGTTAGGCCTGTGGGCAGGAAATTATCCTTTAGTTCAATTACTTCAAATTCTTCTTCAATGATTTGATCAAAGTCTGCTTGTTTTAGCTTCTGTAAATTGGCACAGTCAAAGGTTGTTGGATGCAACATCACATTTGTTGTTTCAGCTGATATATTAGTTTTCACTTCATCAGTTTGTTGTTGATCATCCCTAGTACTTGTGTCTATGTTTATGCTTGAGAATTCTTCTTCCATGGTAAAAAAAATATTTATTTGTGTATCATTCTCAAATACTTGCCAATTATTTACATTATCTGGGACAACAGGTTTGTGTTTAATCTCAGCAGTGAAATGGTGGTTAGGCCCAAAAGGAAGTTTATAGGTGCTTGCAAAAGTTGCCAAACTATGTGCATGTAAATTATGACTTCTAGGTATATTGGTGAGCTGGAATTCCAAGAAGCTGGTAAGTAACTCTGTTGTTGCTGCCCTGTAAGACCTTAGTCTGAGATCATTTGTAACAAAATTTCCCTTTATCTGTTGTACAATTAAATCTGAATCGCCTAAAATGGAAACTTTGGTTACTCCAAGACTCCTAATCAGTTTGAGACCTAGCAAAAGGGCTTCATATTCAGCCATGTTGTTTGTACATCTGAAATTAAGCCTATATGCATGACCTTGGGCTTGGTCATTTTGTGTATTGTGTATCCAAACCCCTGCCCCTGCTCCTAGCTTGTTTACTAACCCATCAAATTCTAGATACCACAAGATTTCCTGATCAGTGCTTTTTTCAACAGGTTTACAAGTTTGTTTAGTGGGTAGGTCTGACTTTTGTAATTCATGTGATATATTAGTTAGTTTTGTTGTGTTAATTACATCAATGCTATTTTTTTCTTGGGCACTGGACAGTTGGTTTATGTTTTTTGTTTCTGTTGTTGTTAGGAGTTTGACCTCAGTTCTGGGACACATATCAGCATTGTATAAGATAAAGGAGTCTATGTCCGAATGAATGGAGTAGATTGGGAAGTTTTGGGGCTTCTCTTGACTGCTGACCACATATTTCATAAATGTTTCTCGGTATAACCTCTTTGGCTGGCCAAAGACTGAAATTATGGCATATGACATGTCTAGCTGCAAAGATCCCTGGAGTTTGGCACCCCAAGATCTAGATAAAAGAATACCATACTTGGGTGGAATGTCAGCTACTACCACATCCATCAAAATTGTTTTAGCTGGATATTGGAGTAGGGATACACAAAGGTCCTTGATAAGGCCTAGACATCTTACCTGGATGGAATCAAATGAAAACAAGTCTTTATAGGGCCTTGTGATGTCTAGATCAAGTTTTTCCATTACTGACTTGGCATTAGATTATGGGAGGCACTTGAGTCAAACATGGCATTATGTAGCACTTTTTCATGAATGTTTAGGCTTACATAAAATGGAGGGACACCTCCATCCACTGATTTTCCATTGACTTCTGAGCCAAAAATTAGTTCTGGCTGATCATCCAGAATATTAACTGCATCCCTATTCTCTGGTACTTGCAATGACCTAGTGATTTGTTGTCTGAAGACCTCATGTTTGGCTAGTTCAAAAAGAGGAATGGCTATTTTAAGCTTGCCAATTTCTGTTTCTAAATTGAAAGGCTTTTCGATCTGAACTTTCATATTTTGAGCAGCAAGTTTATCTTTTTCCGTTGAGTTTTGGGTGACCTTTTCTTGACCAGGTACATTGTTATGAGGTATGTCTAAGTTGTGATTGTTTTCTAGAGGTTTTCATAAGAGTTTTGTTGAAAGAAGGGGTGTAGATGAGGGATTTAGTAAAGGCTGTACATCAGATACATCTTCCACTATGACTTCCCATTGGAGTTTTTTGTCTAAGGACTCTGTTAAGACAGCTTTGTCACTGGGTATCTTAGGCAATTTGGCATGTGTTGGTTTGGTAAGTTCAGGTACATCTATGGTTCTGCTTCTCAACTTATATTGTTTATGTACCTCATAGACTATTGTATCGTACCTTTCTCTGAAATCAAATGACTCACCAGATTTTGTTTGAAATTGTTTGCATTCTTGGGCTTGTTGATCATCTTGTGTTAAGAATACTTGTTGTTCACTATCCAAGCCCATTAGATTGATGTGGGGATCTTCTATTTGTTCATTAGAGGTTGAGGCCTCTGCATAGTTCTCTTGAAATGGAGGTCTGATATTCTGATCAGGACCAATCCTCCCAGCATTTGGGTTTTGATTTTTTCTAAAATTAGGGTTCCTAGTAGTGTTGCTTGTTTGTCCTTCCTAAGAGGATTTTCTCTCAATGGTCTCAACTCTATCTCCTAACCTTTCCATACCTTTGATGATTGCATCTAGCTTTTGCTTGAAAGCTGAAGGTTCCTCTTTAAATGTTGTTCTTCTCTCAGTTTTAGCTCTGTTTCTTTTAGCAATCAGGTTTGCTTCCACACTGACAGCTACATTCTGCATGTCTGCCAGACTAGGGGGTGCTCTTTCTCTTAACTAATATGCCATGTCTAAATCAAAACCATCGGGGAATTTGATCAGGGCCAAGTCAGGTGGGGGCCTCAGGTTCTGGGGAATGGCGTTGTATATATTGTTGAATCTAGCACAATAGTCTTGAACTGTTTCTTGTGGACCCCGTTTTAGATTATCATACTCAGTTAGGATGTGTAAAGGGTCTTTCTTCTTTTCCCATCTGTTTAAGAAGCTTAGGTATAAGGCATCAGGATTGACTATAGAATGTGCAGCTAATGACCTAAACCAAGTCCTTACATCACCAGTTAAGCTTTGGACAAAAATTTTCATCCTTACATCTTCACATCAATTTCATAGTTCTAAAAATAGTTCTGCATTTTCTTCGTGTGTTGTTCGGCTGTATAAGAACCAGTACCATCAAAGTAAGTGATCTTGCTTTGATAATATTGGGGCATAGCCCCTGGATTTGCAGGCAAGTGTAAAGGGGCATATTTGTTAGCCATATTTGCAGAGATAAATGGGATAGCAAGAAGGAGTGGAACAACTGGAACAACCGGGACAATAGGAGTAGGATGTATAGTGTATGGAGGAGTGGGGAAGTTACTTTGGGAAGTGGATGAAGAACTAGGAGAAGTATGAGTAATATGAGGATGAGCTAACACTTTAGCAGGGGTAGGAATATAGCTTTGCTGAACTCCTTCGGTATTTGAATCAGAAAACTCTTCTTGTTGCTCTTGCTTCTTAAGGATCTTAGGGATTAAATTGGGATTTTCAAAAACAGTTGGAGGGTCTGGGTCAGGGTTTGACCTAGTGTAACGAGTTTTCTTCTTTGGAGCTAGCTTCTAAGTCTGTCTTCTTGGTATTTTATGAAAGGCTTTATAGTCACAACTTTTAAGAGGTACTTCCCACGTGATTCGTTTGAAAAACAGGAATCTTGATTCCTTCTAAGTTGTAAATTGAAACTGAGGGATTCCCCAGTGGAGTCGCCAATGATGTTATCACTCAGCTTGTTTCCTACTTCCTATAGGGAATACGGCCGAGGTAACCACTAACCAGTCTTTAGTTACAGGTCCTAGCCTACCTGCAACCAGAGAGGGCTCTCTCTTTATAATTTTGCATTGTTTTTTGGGGTGATTTTAGGCTAGTTATGGTGCACTGATTTTGTTTTAAATTTGGTTGGATAATGAATTCAAATAGAGGTTGTGTACAGATTACAGAACAATCTAAACCATTGGGCAATGGAGTCCATGATGGTGTACTGCTGAAGTATTTCGTTGAGAGAACGGTATTACTGCAAAGCCTGATAGGCATTTGTGGAACAATTTTTCAAATTTGGGAGATGAAAACATGAGATCAGTGAGTGAAAGGCAGTCAAGAATCTTCCACTATACTGATTGAGGGAGAAAGTGAGAATATTGTTTAAGAGCAATTAAGAATTCCTAAAACAGTATTCATAGTGAGAGAATCAGTTTAAACATGAGCAATTTAGAATTCATATTCATGGCTAATTCTGAAGAAAACATATTTAGAAATAGAGATTGAGCAAAGGGTGTATTTAAACAAGTCCTAAGCTATTATTTTTCCCTGTTGCTAAGATCATGAAACCATGTGAATTTTTTGCATACACAGAAAGACAAAACATAGTTTAGAGTAACTTATTGTTCCATTAAACGACACAGGAATTCTGCAGCATAACGCAGTCCTTCATTTCCTCCTTCAGACAGTACATAGACCAGGAACTTCACCAACAATTTATATTAGAAAAAGGTCTGAGATATACAATGCAACTCTTCAAAGAAATATTTCACCAAAACCTGACCCCCAATACGTTCTATGGGGGGGTATATAGATACAAAATATGAGATAAAATATCTAGAAGCTGAGCCATTGTGTAATCAATTACATCACCAACCCTGACAAGGAAGTAAATGAAATAAATAACTGCAGTAGTTAATATTGGTGTGCTAGCTATCTTTTGTCAAACAAGTTTTGACTTTTCTGGATCAACAAAGTCGGCTGTAGCTGCGTTTTTGATATGCGTTTGCTGGGCATGTTGTCTTAGTGCTTTGCTGAGTCACTGCCTTGATGCTTTATGTAGTGCCTGTATGTTTGATCTTTTGCTGACCTGTACTGTAACTGAAATCTGAAGCTGATAAAAGGAAGAATATACCAAAGTCACCTAGGAAATACTTCCAGCATTGATTGCCACCACTCAGCTGGAGGTAGCTGATGTCTTCTTATCTTTATGAGTGTTTCATCAGCTTCAATATATCTATACAAATTTGGAGGAACTTCAAACAGATGATTAATCTCATGCTCAATAAAAAATAGATTCTCCAATTTATTATAAAGAGATTGCCCAGAGGGAGGTCCTGCTTCTTTTGTGGAGCTTATAGATGCTGTAATCTGATTTTCAATATAGTTGTTGATTCTGGTGGTGTATTGTTCACAGGACAACAGTTTTCCAGCACCGGTCACTAGACTAGGCAATCCTCTGCTTTGCAATGTTGTTATCTTTGTTCTGAAGTCATTTATTTCTGCCTGCATCTCCTGACATTTCCTTTCTAGAGTCTGTATGAAATTTCTCAAGGTCAGCACCTTCTTTGTTGTCAGGATAGTCTCTGTTCGACTGTGGATATCCAGTGCTGCCAATTCTTCCTTAGTGTGAGTGTTCAGGAAATGGATCATCTTGTTGGCCTGCTCAAGCATAATCCCCAATGCTGCTCTGGCCTTCTGAATTTCAAATTGAGCCATGCCTATTAATTCAATTTGCTCATGTATAGCCTGTATTGATCGCCATTGGTCATTGATTGATTGGCCAATTTTGGCCCACAAAATCTTTTTGATCTCAGCCAGAGTTTTGTCTAGAGATAGTTATTTTTCTAAGGCTTTCACTATGGTCTCTAGGGCTTTTATTTCCCTTTGCTTCTCGGCCACTATCATTTTGGACTTGTCATAGTTGGCGTCTAGTTTGGCCAACCTTTATTTGGCCTCCTTTACTTTTGTCACTTGAATTTCAAGCTCCTTGACAGCTTTCATTAGGTCCTCCATACTCATGCTGGATTCTGGTGCTGCTGTTGTTGCTGCTGTAGCATCTGTAGTTGATGTAGCCACTGTAGGTGTTGGAATGGCAGGAGGGGCTGCTATTGTTTGTGTAGGAGGACCAGGGCCAAGAGTTGTAGATGTTTGAGGTGGTTGGGAGGTTGACTCCCCATGTTTATCTTGCAAGGCTTTCTCCAATTCTGCCTCCATCTGTAGTATTCTTTGATTCATCTTTAGAAGCAAATCCATGGTGTCATCAACCTCTTTTTCCTGTACAAGTTCTGCAGTTTGAGGGTTAATGGTTGCAGGCAGCTTTGCCTGCTTTCTGAGTGCAACAATATCATCTTCCTTCTTCTTCAGAAGGGCCTTGATACCCTTTGGATCCTTAGGATTGTGTCCTAGATCAACAATAATGTCCTCCAAAGTTTTTATTCGGTTATCCTTGGCAGTGGAAGACATCCTTTCCAAATCTAATTGAGTATTTGTATTTTTCAATGATTCTTTTAATTGATGGGCCAGCATGGCCTTGTCTGCAAGCGTGGCATAGACCATTTCCCCTGTTTGCTTATGCAGTTCAATTTGATCCATTGGATGTATGTCCTTGGAGAGGACTTCCATGTTTGTCTTTATGTAATCTGCAGATGATTTGGGATGTGGAACTTTAGGCTTGAAATGTGTAAAAATCATCTTGTCCTCCTTGATATCATAAGTTGCAATCAATCTTTGTTGCTTGGAGGGTGTTGTTTTCAAGAATTGATCATAAAGTTGTATTCTCAATAGTTCATTATGTGCCTTGATCTCCATGAAAGTTCCTTTGATACCAGTTGGCTGCTTGCCTTGCTGCCTGGAAGAAGACACCTCTGTACTATGCTGCATACCTTGTTCCTGCTGGAATGAGCTGGTAGCAGTCTGCTGGCTGGACTCTCTCTCTCTGTTCTGGCTCCCTACCATTTCTACATTGATTTCTTCTTCAGCCTGAGGATCAATTCTTTGCCTCTTGGCTTCTAGTTGCTGTGCTAACCCACTTGGAGGTGTGGGCTCCTCTCTATCTCGTTTCTTACCTCTCTCCTCATTAAGAGGAGTTTGCAAGACTGGGATTTGTGATGTCTCAGTTTGCTGTAGAGGGGCTTGCCCTTGACTTTGATCCTTGGAAGTGGTGGGCTATTCTGTCTCTATTTCCATCTGTTCATCCATCACTTCCTTTCCCTTTGTTGTTGTAGATATTTGTTGGGCAGTCTGTGCAGCTGCAGCGGTGGATGTGCCTTCTCCAACTTGGTGTGGAAGCTTAAATGTCACCTAGTTTTCACGGTGTCGAGGGTGTTGAGCTGGTACAATGGCGAGCAATTGAGTCGAATTTGCAGGCGGCAACAGCATGGACGGCTAAATTCCAGGTTGGGCAACAAATTGACGTAAAATGGCATGCACAACGCTCCGGAAATAACCAATGAAAATGACATAAAATGGTCTTTTTGCGTTGTTTTATGCAAATTTGGGAATTTTGGTTCTTTTTGGCGATGACGTCAGCATGACATCATCGGCGGGTCCTGGGTACGGAAGGATGACGTGGGTGGTGAGGTGGCATAGGACACGGCGGCATGGCGTGGACGCGGGCGGATTAGGTGGCAATGGCACAGCGGCAAGGCGCGGAGGCGGCGGTGACGTCACAGATGACGTGGCGTTGACGTCAGGGGTAGAGGGTGGTATTCGGTTTCCTCCGTGCACCACCTTTCGGCATAAGCGGTATCAGGTGAGGGGCCTCCGAACACCCCGGGAAGGTGACGCGTGGCGGGGGTACGTCGGTGAAGCCGCCGATCCCCCAGACGCTAAACATCAGCCGACTTGTGTGTAAAAATGACCGCCCACCCTTGGATCCGGGGGGCCGACCATCGAACGGCTGGCGGGGGTTACGGGATGGCGGAGGATTAACTATGGAGCCCACCGGGTTATAAAAAAAATGATAAAATAAAAAATAAAAAAATATAAGCGGGGGGTGGGTTTTAAACTTTGGTTTAGCGAGGGTTTTGTGAATGCGTCCATTTTATATTTATTTCATTAAACGTAAAAATGGGTACCTTTAGCGCGAAAAGGGAGAAATGAGGTTTTTTGAGCGGGCAACTCTATGGACTTTAATTTCAACCAACACTTCATTAATTCCATAGTGTTTGAAAGGGGGGGAGGGTTAATATTAGTCCCAGATGGACTTAAATATTTCCCAATACTAACTTATATAGCTATATTGATATGGGGTGGGGTATTAAATAGATTGTTGGGATTGCATTAGCTATTGTGGAATTAGGGAAGGGAAGCAATGTTAAGGAGCTAAATAATAAAACCAGCTATTAATATGACTTTGTGAAGTGAAAATGCAGGGGAAAATGCTAAGCCTATGAAATGAAACTTAGTCACAGAAAAGGAATGGAAATCAGAATGATGATTTTTACACAAGAAATGTGGCTTCTTTTACTTCTGTCAACTGAGAATTTTGACTTGGGACTGGTACTGGAATGAAGTGAAATAAGACTGTTGGGTAGATCCCAAGGTCTTTGGGGAGTGTTAGTAAATGACCTTTGGGGGAAAAGGGAAATTAGTCATGCTTCCATTACTGTACCATCAGGCCATTGCCATGGTATCAATGCTATGAATGAAATGAGTCCTTCTTGACAAGCCAAATAATGATCACACACTTGCTTTCTGCAACCTCAGACTACTTACCCAACCTAACAATCCAACATTTTTTCTTCACTTAGCTGGGTGCACTTAGATTAGCAAACCCTGATTATCCTCTTTTCTTTTGACTGCCCTCCTATCTAAATCTACCCTTATCTCTTCCAAGGGCCCAGATTAAGCAGTTGGGCTCCTTCATTTCTCTACCTAGCTAGTCATCTGCCAAGCTTGAGCTGTTGGATAGGAATCATTCTCTATTCTGCAACAAACAATTTAAACATGGCATGGTCCAAATTGAACTATTGGGCCATCCATCAAGTATGATTAGCAGCAGTATTTTCACATTGTGAAGTTGCCAACAAGAGAGTAGTGGCATTTTGACTGGCCACTTTCCTGGTCTTTGATTTGGGGTTCATTTTCACTATTCTTTCTGACCAATTAATTTTTTTGCCTTTTGATTATTCTTTTAAGGCATACCCTCTTTTCATCTTTTAATTTTCCTAGTCTGTATACAAAATATGGAACCTTTGCAAGATGCAATGATGAACATATTTAGCCTTTCCACTGTCAATCATGAAAAATGAAACCTATTTGTATAGGAACCTAACACAACACTAAGCTACTCTTTGAGCTAATGAAAGCATGGATAAGCAACAACTTAAGAAATTTTCTAAGCTAAACATAAACATAAATAAACTTTAGCAGTTAATCAACATTTTAAGCTAAGAATATAGATACAAAAGAGAGGAACTTCTATTTCTAGGATTGGTCCTTAACCCAAGAGTTTCAGCCCTCTGAGTTAACTCAATGTTGGATCAAAAAATAATTTCTCATTATCAATCAAGAAGTGGCACATACATCATAACACAATAATAGTTAAATGTGCTTCAACTTAATGGCCTCTTGGCTACAATAATACTTTGTATCCTAATGAGTCCCTCAACTTTCTTAATTATACAAAATAGGAGCTACCAATAGCTCCCTAGAAAATAGGGATACTTGGCTCCCTAACTCAAGAATAACTCTTCCTTGGTGGCATTGGCTTTGCTGCCAATGAACTTGGTTTGCTTGGCTACTAGTGACATTGAGCTGATGAGGTAGCTCCCTAACACACATTAGGCCATATGACATAGTAACTCACTTTTACTCTTCTTACTGAGAAAAATATAACAAAATTTGTAAATAAATGTGAGAAAAGACAATTTAATAAACTGGAGAGGAGAATTGTGACCCATATAGTTTACCTATTGATGAGCCTCATCATCACCCCCTACTGAAATTGTTGCTCATCCTTTAAGCAACCTAGTCATCTATATCCATATCCTTCGTAGCCCTGGTGGCCTCTCTGACATACCAAGCTTTTGTGGATGGTGTCTCTTATTGAGGATAGAACCCTTCATTTTTCTCTATCTCTTCTTACTGCTTTCTTTTCTCTTCTTCCTTCATATCTTCCAACAAAACAAACATCAAAGGTGGATTGAGCTTAATTCCAATTCAATTGATCTTCAGTCTTTGCATTGCCTTTTTATACAGGGGTGTTCTCTCCAATGCATTCCTCAATCTCTTAGGAGAGTGATACTCCCTAATCTAGAGACTGTGTGGTAGGTTATTCCATCTTCTCTAGCATGCTTGTTGGCTCTCAATCCCCAACAGTTTGAGAGTGTCCTCAAAATGGGAGATGGCCTGTTCTTGGGTAGCCAAGTATCTTGGCGCCAGCTGAGCATCATTGGAAATGGTGTCGTGGTTATTGATTAATGCAAAAGAAAGATCATACGTTCTCTAAATTTTATGAATTTAAATCACTTGCTAAGAAAGACACTGGAAGGAAAGTGAAGGCTCTTAGGATCGATAATGGTGGAGAATATGTGTCAAATGAATTCGTGAACTTCTATACATCAGAAGGTATTCCATGAGAGTTAATAGCACCCCATAACCCATAATAGAATGGGGTGACTAAAAGGAAGAACATAAGTATTATTGGAGTTGCACAGGTTATGTTACATTATCAGGGCCTATCGTTACGCTTGTGGGCTGAAGCATGCAACATAATTGTCTATGTGCAAAACATGAGTCCTCATCAGATTCTTGGGTTGAATACACCAGAAGAAGCATTTTCAAGTAAGAAACCAAATGTGGCATAGTTCAGGATCTTTGGTTCATCAATTTACTGTCATGTTACCAAGGATGCAAGGAAAAAGCTAGAGCCAACAGTTGAGTTGGGAATATTTTTGGGGTACACTGATACAGCTCACAACTATCGAGTGTACCTAGCATCTCACAAGATGATAGTATTTCGTAGATATGTGAATTTTGTTGAAGAGAATACTATGACATGTTCCCTTGAGTGGGAGTTTTAGTTACATGCAGATGAGGAGCTTTTAGCTCGAAAGGAATAACCTCGGGATGATGTGGAGCAACCACATGCATAAGAGCAAAGAGTGGAAGCACCCACCCATGTAGAGACTTCGAGTATGGAAGGAAGCATACCAGAGAAGCTGATAGATTAATGCATGATTCTAGAGAGAATTTGGGAGCACCCACATCACAACGCAGGTAGATGAGGTCACTAGATCTATACCCTCGCTACATGGCTATGATGAGAGAGAGTGCAGAGATTGAGCCATCCTCGTTTAAGGAAGATGTACTAAAACCAGTCTGGGTTGGTGGCATGGTAGAGGAGTATCACTCCATTATCAGAAACAGTGTTTGGGAAGTGGTCCCAAGACCAGCAAACAAGTCGCGGTGAGTTCCATATGGATTTACAAGGTAAAGCAAGAAGCATATGGGAGTCTGGAGAAACACAAGGCCATATTTACGATCAGAGGGTTCTCTCAAGTGGTGGGAATCGATTACGAGGAGAAATTTGCTGTAGTAGCAAGGTACTCTTCAATCAGATATATTCTACCACTTTTAGTGCAGATGGGATGGAAGATACATTGGATGGATGTGAATACAACATTCCTCAATAGAGTGATTGAGGAAGAGGTGTGCATTGAACAACCAAAAGGATTTGAGACCTTCAACAGAGATTCACATGTGTATGAACTCAAGCGAGCATTGCATGGATTGAAACAAGCACCTCATGCTTGGTACAACAGGATCAACAACTATTTCACTAGGTTTGGCTTCACCAAAAGTGAAGCAGATGCAAACCTTTACCATATTTTGATTGAAGGTAAATTATTGATTATAGTATTATATGTCAATGATTTAATTCAAAAAGTTGATGTGAAGCTAGTAAAATCTTGCAAAGAGGAGCTTGCAAGAGAATTCGAGATGAAGGACCTGGGGCTCATGCATTATTTCCTTGGTATGGACGTATGGCAAGGAGATGAGGAATTGTTTGTCTCTCAAGGTAAGTGTGCCAATGAGATACTGAAGAAGTTCAATATGGAGAGCAACAAACCCATGGAGGCTCCTCTAGCAGGAAATTGGAGGAAGGAATATGCTACATTAGGTGAAGTAGTGGAGGTTACTATTTACAGGCAACTTGTGGGTTCACTTATGTATTTGGTGAACTCATCGAACATATGTTTTGCAGTTAACGAACTTATTCAAGCAATGGTTAAGCCAACCAAACTCTATTGGAAGGAAGCTAAACATGTGTTGAGATGCTTCATAGGCAACACTCATTTTGGTCTTTGGTACAGACAGAGAGAGGGAGTGAAGTTGCAAGGCTTCATAGATGCATATTGGGAAGGGATTCCATCTAATAAGAAGAGCACATCAGGGGGAATCTTCAGTATTGGGTCAACAACAGTTTCTTGGTACAACAAGAAGCAAAGATCAGTTGCACTTAGTTTGTGAGAAGCAGAGTACATGGCTTCTAGCCAAGCAGCTTGTGAAGCTATCTTGATGAGGAAGATCCTTTTTTGGTTATTTGGTCAACAGATGGATCTTACAGTGATTTACTATGGCAATCATAGTTGTATAAAAATATCTGAGAATCCATTTTTTCATGATCATTCCAAACATATCGACATCTGGTATCACCATATACAAGATTGTGTGCAAAGGAGAATCATTTCGCTAGAATACATTCCTACAGAGAAACAGTATGCAAACATCTTAACTAAGGGACTATCAAGAGGAAAATTTGAGTTCCATAGAGGTAGGATTGGGGTATCTCATAATCCATTTCTTCTTGAGAGGGAGTGTTGAAAATGCAACAAGAAAATCTTAATTTAATTTTGTCCTCGAATTAAATTAGGAATCTTCTCAAGATATTAAGCGTTCCCGTGATGATGGACTCACATTGAAGTCCAAAACGTTGGGTTAAAAAACTCTTTAGCAGGTCATTCCACACTCTTTTCAATACACTCCACATGTATGGACTCATTATTTAAAAAAATAAAATTGTAATTCCACATCACAAGACAACTTGTACGAGTTATGGCTCAGTTAATTCGAGTTGAGGGTCTAACTTGGGTCATGCAGAGTGTATCCTACATTATAGGAGCCCTCGTTGAGTTTATTTTGAGTTGTAACTAATTAATTCAATTTATCTAAGTTAAATTCAGTTAATTAGTCCCAATTGATGGAGGAACTAGTAGGAGATTAGATAGTGGGGTGTTTCTTTATGTGTTCAACCTATTAACTGATGATTCACTCATAAATAAATCATGCATGTCAGATTTGAGAGTTACCTAGTTGACATTGGAGTTCAAGGGTAGTGTACTATCAATTTTATAATCATCTAAATTGTATAGGTGGTGTATGCAGTCAAAGGAAGGCCTATGCAGATTGCACAATTCATATTAAGGAATTTACCTAATTAACAGGGGACTAATTCCCAAGGAAAAAACGAAAGAAAATAGGGACCTGCGAAAGTAGAAAATTGTTTAAGAATTAGCCTAGGCTTGTTTGGAAAGCTATGAGACAGATAGATATGGTGCAGAGGTTGCTCAGGCTTGAGCAAAGCATTATAATCTTCTCATATTTTCTGAAAAATTCAATATATATATAGCCAAGTTTTTTAGTTGTGGCTTTCCCCATGAAATCATTGTGTAATATGTTGATTGAATTGTTTCTCTAGTATGCTTCGTGATTTCATGATCATTTAATTATTTCCGTTGATGAGTAGAGTAGATTCAAGTCTATTGTCTTAGTAAATTACAATTAGCAGTTTGAATCTACAAGGAATTTCTACAAAATCAATGACTAAATTAATGATCAAATTTATGACTAAATATACCACTATATGAATAAATTGAGACAACCAAGTAATGATTAAGCTAAATACAACTAAAATTCGATCGCATTATAAGATACTGTAAATTATCCACTATTGGTCACCAAATGGAAAATGGTTGTTTATATGAAAATTTTAGTCACTTTTTTGGTAACTAATTAGCCATTTTGTACTAGTGTATGATATGTTATGCTATCCTCTAAGTTGTGATTTAACCAACTCCATGCTAAGGAGAAAGGTTACTCCTCTTTATGAAGGATTATTGTGTCTGTAGAGGTAATGTAGATATTAATTCACTTGTAGGTTGTGATATTTTAATTCCTATAATTTCAATTTGATGTACTATTGTTACTGTTTCGTTAAGTTGGCTTGCAAAATATTTAATACAGGGCACTTGTTTGTCATCATAATTATTCCTGGATCGATCCTTACTAATTTTGTTGCTACTGTTGTTCAATTTTCGTTATAAATTTGTAATTTGTTTTTGTTGGCAATAATATTGTTTGGTTGGGATTGATGTCAACCTTCATATGTGTTTCACATGGTTTGTTGGTGGTATCATGGTTGTAGGCCCTTTTGTTGATGTCACAAGTGGTTATAACTATTTCTTTTAGTGTGATGAGGACATGTTGCAGATGTGGGTGAATATTCTTTAGTTTTCCCTAAATTATGCAAGGAACATCAATTAGACAAAGGTTATTTACATCTGTAACACAAATTTACATAACATTAATCGTGCCTATAACCCAAATTATGTGTGAGTAAATAGAGTTCGTGGATTTGTGCATGGAAAGGAAAAACCATGGGCATTCCCATGGTAGTTGGTGTAAATGGAAGCATGTTGATCAATTCCTATTTGATATGGTCATAAAGAGAAATGGAACATCATTCATGTATTGATTTGGTCCAATTTGATGAAAAATTAGTATAAATATATCATGCCATAGTTGGAAATCAGTTTAGTTGTTATAAATAATGAAGTTGATATTATGCTTGTAGTAGTGATCAAATTTGAGGTGAATTTTGTATAGGTTTATTCCATCATTGTAGATGCCATGTCTTGTGTATCTTACCATGTTTTACATTGTAACTGATTATTCATTGTGTTGTATGGATGAGTGAGGTTTTGTACTACTACCCTTAGACATTGGCTATGTGAGTATTTAGTGTTGTTGATTGTGTTGATTGCAAGAAGGTTGTTGTGTTACTGTTACAGAAGAGGACCTAGTTTGAATATGGATAAAATGGTGGTTTGAAGTATTTGAGAAGGTTGGGGCCTTCGATAAGTTGTGGCTTTCTAGATAGGGAATTGGGGTTTCCTTGCTGATAGTAGTCAACAAAATTATTTGAGGAGGTTAGTTCCTCTTCCAAGTGGTGGCTTACTAAATACAGATTGGGGTTTCATAGTAAGTTGGGTCTAGAAAATCTACGTAAAAGAAAATATTGAAATATTAATAGAAGAAGACAAGCAAAGCAGTAGTAAGGTGGATTTTCTCCCCTTGAGTGTTTCCACCTAAAATATAAGGTGTCCATTTTTGTACTTGTTATGTTGTTTTTTGAAGTTTCATGCATGTTTATATTTGTTGTTCATGTGTAATGCTACTAGTTGTTTAGGTGTTTAATTGAATGATTAATGTTTTGATGAAAAAATGTTAATGATGATTCAATATAAATTATACTGATTCACCCCCCCTCTTCAATATAACTAATTTTCCAACAATTGGTATCGGATATGGTGCCTTCTATTGCAGCTTAATTGTTGGAAGGTAGATTTGGGTGAATCAAGGATTATCAAAGTGTTCTACTTCTCAATCTTGCGAACTTTGAATAATATAGAGAGAAATTGAAATCTCAATTATCTACACTTGGATATGAAGTTTAGAAAGTATTGATGAATGGTTATGGCAAAGAACCCCCTTCAAAACAAGTTCAATAGTGGAATTCCTAGGTCAAGTGTGAAATTCATGATAATATTTGTAATCTGAACATTAAGAAAGTCATGGATCTCATGTCTACAAAGGAGATTTGGGATAGGTTTCAATCCCTGCATGAAGAAAAAACCAATAGAAATGATGGAGGAAAAGAGAATAAAAGGAATAAGAAGAACAATTCCCCTTGGAAGGAAAGTGATCAGATATATGAGATTTACTCTCCTAGTATTAAAGTAGTTGACTATCAAGAGAAGAGATAGTTGAGGATGAATTTAAGCTTAGTTCAACGTTGGCTGAAATAGATAACCTCTCAACATAAAATAGAGATCCGAAGAATCTTTGTCAAATACTTGAAGAAAGAGAGCATGCTTTTAAGGAAACAATTATTAACTTGAAAAACCAAATAGAAGAAGGAAGGAGGATTAAAAAGGGAATGAACAAGTAGTTTAAGGAAATGGAAAATAAATGTGAAATATTAGAATCATAAGTGGTTTTGAATGAGGAATGATTTAGAGAAGAAGAACAAGCAGCTGAAGATACAAAGTATTACCAATACCTTGAATAATTTTAAAGGAGAATCTAGTTCTAAGGAAGCATCCAAAAAGAATTTCAAAGAAAATGACACCAATAAGAAAGGAGGCCAACTATTGAATCAATAACCATGAAAATAGTCAAGAAAAGGACCCTAATCTATAATATATTTTTCTTCATCATTAGAGGATATCAACTGCTTCACTTTCCATAGTTGTGGACATATAACAATTGATCATAAATGCAAAATAATATATCCTTATTAGCATTATAGACAACTAAAGATGGGACAAAAAAGGAATCCTTCACAATCAAGCAATCAAATAAGATCATCATCAATATTTAGCTATAGAATTTTCTTTTATGGTTATTGTTACTTAGGCAATGCTTTTTGGTATAAGTTTGTTGTTTTCAGGGCCAATGAAAAGAGGAACAAGAATCTAAGGCAAAGAAGTAGAAGACTTGAGTATTTTCCACCCTTCTTTGGAAATATAAGATGTTATATTTGTGACAATCTTGGCCCCATTTCCTAGGATTGAAATTTTCCTATTTCCTTTATGTGATCTAGTAAAAAAGAGAAGCTTATTCAAAGTACATCAAAAATAAAGTTTGAAAGAGGTTCATAGATCAGAAAGAAACAGATAAGGGCTTGGAAGAAGAAGGAGCACCAAGAGACCTCAATGAAAAATTGAAGTAAACTTGGACTTAGGGGGATCATGTAGCATCTTCTTAAGCAGCATGAGGAAGAAATTAGAATGAAGTTGTAGCAAAAGGTGGATGATCTCAGGGGGAGATACATATGGAGTTTGAGGTTTGCATTTAATTTTGTTCTTATGTTGATCTCAATCTATTAGAAGTTGTATATTTACAATAGACTACGATTAGAATTGATCTACGTCATGAATATCAAGAATGTGTTTCTCAAAACTATAATGCCATCATGGTTCTTGAGGGTCCTATAGCTGATGATTAATGTATGTATGGTGTGTTTCTGTCGCTTCTACTTCCTTAACATGACTTAGGAGGTCAAATCATATCATAGTGGCCTCTTGTCGCATGTTTACCCTGGCTGGCCGATTGCTTGGGTAGATGTAGGAGGAGGGTGTTACACCCTGTTATCACTCCAGGAAGCTCTCCTAGGTTGCAGCTCAGAGATGCTTGGTAACATATAATCTTCAATATCTTTCTCTGAACTATTGGAATGGATGATGGTTTGGATCAAGTTGAATGACTGTTTCAACTCTATTTTTACTCAAGACATGCATGAACACCCTCAGCTTTACAAGGCTTTGGACCACTAATGCTCAATGGTTTGTAGATCCAATGGATAGATGGAGAATATCGACTGTACCAGCAGATGCATACATAAACACATATGAATGGCTAGCTATAGGAAGTAAATGAGGTTTGTGAATCTAATTTATCAATGCATAGATAAGATGACAGTTATCTGGCATTGGACACAAAATAAAACATGAACACCTTGTTCAAGTGAAAGCTTAGAATAGAAGAGAAAATGGAAATTGAACATGTAACAACAAAAGAAGCTTATATTGCTAGAATGAAGATGAGAAGCTCGAGTAGCAAAGTATACGCAATCCCCAATAGTTGAACGCTTGTTACTTCTAACTTCTAGATATTTATAGGTTGGTTTACAATCTTCCTGAGCTCTCAAAGGCTCCAAGTGTCTTAGTAGCCTATCCTCTCTGTCTTTTCAACAACTTGATGCCATGACTAGGCACGCATGAGCTCGGAGGTTTCTTTCCTAATAGAAGGGTAACCAATTTCTGGTAATTTGCTGTGCTGTCAGGGAGCTTGCTCATGCCAACAATGCTCCATGATCTCTTTGGGTTGATTCAACTGCATCATGCTAGGATTTTTCCTCTTCTGGCCTCTATCCACAGGTAGCTATCTCCCAGCCGAATTCTTCTTCCGGCATTAGAAATCATGGCTAGACGCTTCTAAAGATATGTTGACCACTTGTACCTACAATGGAATGGCTGTCGAGCTTATGAAATTCCTACAATAGTCCCTTTCAAATGATAACCATGGCTATTTTCTGTTTTACACAGAAAACACTGCAACACTGTGGAATCTCGCCAATCTCTATTTATTTCGAACTTCAAAAGTCCTTGAACTCTATCTATTCCTCTATCGTGTCCATCCTTATCATTATCGTAAGTCGCAAATAGCCTATTCCCAATCTTCCCTTTGTATTTAGAAATATGACAAAAACACTAAAAATAATGAAAAATTGGCTTCGGCAGACCTAAAATAATATATATTTCCCTTCCTAAACCCTTTTTGGTTCGGGTCTTATCACATATCGCAATTCGCTCCAGTCCTACTCCAAGGTTCCGCTTTGTATTTTAGAAAATATGTCAAACTGCGAAAATGCATTGAAAATGGCCTTTCTGCGGACCTCAAATATTATGAAATAATATTTAAATACCATCGGGTCCGGTTGATCGGGTCGCACACATATATGTGTAAAGGGCCCACTCTATGGTGTTGCTCTAATGCGATACAGCGATGTGATTTGATCACAATCGCATATCGCTCATGCCTTGGGCCATTGATAGCGCTCTTCATTAATCTCTATTAGTGATCCTACGATGTGATGTGGGCCATTGATCTGTGCACTTGATCAACGGTCCATGTTGCATCACTGATCACCATCGCAAGTTCTACATGGTCTGCCCTTAATTCGCCAATTTCCTCCATCTATTGCGACTGCTGGCTGTGACTGCCGATTGTGACCTGTCGATTGTGCCCCGCCGATCAGATTTGTACCGTTGATCGGCTGGATTGGATGGTTGCTATGTAATTCTCTGTTTATGCCTCTGATACTTGGGTTTTCACTATTTTTATGTGTTTCTGGCCTCCCGATAGTGCTTTTCCACCATTCCAAGGGTTCTTCCCCTACGCTGGCTTTGATCTATGGTAGGATTTTGCTGTCTTTTCAAGACTTAAAGAGCATATTTGGATTCATTTTTGGGTCAAATGCCAAAAAGGCTAACACTGGCTCCTTCTAGGGATGAAAGCTTCCCTGCGAGGTTTCAAGAACTGCATAACAATGCCTTTCCTATAAAACCAAAATCAAATCTTCCTCCTAGTGCTCCATTGGGCATGGAGTCTATTTTGCAATAAAATAAAAACTGAAAAAAACATATTTACAATACCAAGGCTTTAAAGCCTTAAATGAAATAAAGTTTCAAGAACCGCCCATTGACTAGGCTACCAAAAACATCTCCTCCTTCCAGACTGTGCAAAATAAAGGTATTGTTCTACTGAATTTGAGTGATGACAAACAGACCTGTCCATAAAGAGTCAAACTTACCATGATTACCTTTCTTTTCCTTAAATGCATCCCATTTGAGAACCCAGTCACCAACTTGGAAATTGTCCACTTTTGCGTTCCTATCAAAGGTTTATTTGATTTTCTTTTAGTGAGATTTTGACTTCTCAACCAGCTGCTCTCTAATTTGCTGTATTTCAACCAGGTTATTCATTCTCCTTACCATGTGCTCTTCATCTTGTTCTTCTTGCAAGAATTTGGCCACAGGGAGAATCAACTGGATAGGGAAAACAACATCAGCACCATAAACCAGCTTAAATGGAGAATTTCCTATGGACTTTTTGATGGTAACTATGTCGGCCCACAGTGCAAACTTCAACTTGAATCCCAACTCTTTTTGTTTTCCTCTAACAATTTTCTGATTACCCTTACCAAGCTCTTGTTAGATGATTCTGCCAGGCCATTTCCTTGAGGATAATATGAGGTAGAATGCACCAATTGAATGCCCATGGATTCAATCATGTTCACTAATTCTTTTTCCTTGAAAGCTGTTGCATTATCAGTGACTAGTTTGGTTGGGCAACCAAATCTAGTGAAAATATTGTCATTCAAGAACTTTATGACAACTTGATGATTGGAATTCTTAGTGGGTATCGCCTCAATCCACTTGGTGAAATAATCAGTGGCTACCAAGATCCATTTGTGTTGGAAACTGGAATGTGGGTTGATCTCACCTATAGAGTCCAAGCCCCATTGCTAGAAGGGACCATTGACATGTACTGGCTTCAAGGGCAGAGATTTTAGATGCTGTCTTCCTGCAAACCTCTGACATTTATCACAAGATTTCACAAAAGAAAACACATCAAAGAACAGAGTAGGCCAATAATACCCAACTCTCACGATTTTGTGGGCTATGGTTTTCCAATAATGATGCCCTCCACAGATGCTAGAATGGAACTGGTGCATGACTTCCACAGATTGTCCTTTATCTGGACATCTTAAGAGGATTCCTTATAGGTATTTCCAAGAAAGCATATTTTTATTAATACAGAATTTGGTTGATCTGAGTTTAAGGTCCCGATCTTGACTTGAGCTAAGCCATGGAGGGACTTCTAGCTTCTGCAAAAAATAACTATGCTGGAATACCATTCACAAGTGGCTAGATTTTCAGCCAAAGACTCATTTTGCTTTTTCTCTTTTGATGCTTCCTCAGTCTGCTCATCATCTGAATTTGGACCCGTGTAATTGATGTCTAACAAACTGCAATTTTCCTTAGTCATAAGTTTAGCCAAGCCCTGGCCTTTGACAAGCTTAGTAGGCTTCACCTCTATGTTAAACTCTATGAATTTTCCAATCCATTTAGCTCTCTTTCCATCAATATCTGGCTGAGTTAAGACATCTCTTACTGACGTTGAAGGTACATATGCAACCACTTTGGAATGCATAATATAAATTATGAATGTCTTTAAAGATTTTATGAGAGCATAAGATTGTTTTTCAATAGGGTCATACCTTAGTTCAACATCCCTTAGAGTTTTTCTAAGAAAGGCCACGGGGTGCTCTATGCCTTCATCATTTTTCTGCAACAGAACTGCTACAAGTGTATCATAAGAGGCAAAAGAGAAGATATAAAACTCCTTAGTGTAATCTAGGTTGATTAGAGTGGGAGCTTCCATGATAGCTTGTTTGATGGCTTCAAAAGAGCTTCTTGCAGCATCTATCCATTTTATTTCTGATCCTTTCTTCTGCATGGAAGTGAAGTGCTTCACTAGCTCTATAAAGTTTGGGATGAACCTCCTTACAAAGTTAATCTTACCCAGGAAGGATTGAATGTCCCTTTTTGACCTTGGGATGGACAATGTCTGAATTTCTTGAACTCTTGCTGGATCAATCTTCATACCTTCAGCAGAAACAATATGTCCTAGAAGTTTTCCTTCTTCTAGAGAAAACTGTGACTTATTTGGGTTCACCGAAATTCCAAATTGTCTGCACTTTAAAAATACCTTCTTCAAATGTGCAAATGGTCCTTGTGACTGCTAGAGAATATTGTTATTTCATCAAGGTAAATAAGGAAAAGCTTGTCCTTCTCTCCCACAAAGTCTATGTTCATGGCCCTCTGGAAAGTAGCCCTAGAATTCATTAGTCCAAAAGGCATCTTGGAGTACATGAAAGTGCCCCAAGGAGTAGTGAAGGCAGTCTTTTCCTATTCTTCTGGATGTACAACAATCTGATTGTAACCTGAAAATCCATCTAAGAAAGATATGACTCTAGCCCCTAAAACTTTTTGCAGCAAGTGTTCCATCTTAGGTAGGGGGTAGCTATCTTTTTTAGAGCATTTGTTCAGATTTCTGAAGTCAACACAAAGCCTGATTTCTCCATTTTTCTTTCTTGCTACCACAAGGTTAGCTATCCACTTTGAATACCTTAGGGGAACTATGATTTTGACATCCAACAACTTCTTGATTTATTTCTCAATCAAAGGCAATAAGAGAGGGATGATAGGTCTTAATTTCTGCTTAAAAGTGATGGTGTTCTTTTCTAGTGGAATCTTATGTTGAATGATGTTTGTGTCATAGGTTTTAAGATCACTGTATTCCCAAGAAAAAATATCAGCTAATTACTTCATGAGGGTGCAATACTCGGAATCCTGGGCATAAGACAAATGAGTGGACACATTTATGTATTTCGGATGGGTTGGGCTCCCTATATTATGTTTATGAGCAACAGACTCATTTTCTTTTTTGGCAAGCTTATAAGGTACATCGTTATGATCGAACGGCTTCTCTAGAGGCACCAATCCTTTGGGTATATGGTTACTAGGCAGCTAGAGAATGATTCCTCGACCAATCTCATCCTTTAGCTTGGACTAGCCGCATTCTGACATGGTTATGTTTTCTTGGTTGATGTGTGTTTCAAAAAATTCTTCAACGACTTGTAAAAACTATTAATTTCATCATTGTCTTCAAAAACTTTCCAATATTTTACATTGTTATGAAAAGATGGTTTATACTTCACCTGAACTTCATAAGTCAATTTAGGAGGCAAAGGAGGAACAAATATGCTAGAAGACACAACAAGGGAATCAACAAGCTAGTTCTTCATTCTCGGGATGTAAGAAATGTTGAAAATATTAAAAGAGTCCTTCAACTTCCATACCTCATCTCTGTATGCTTTTAGCCTTGGATCCTTTTCTTGGAAATTTTTGTTGACCTGTTGAATGATAAGGTCTGCATCTCAAAACACTCTTGGGCCTTTGATGCCCATTTCTTTAGCAACGTTTAAGCCCAATATCAAGGCTTCGTACTCTACTATGTTATCTGTGACCTGGAAAGTTAATTTGAAAGATAAATGAATGCATTCCTGTGTGGGGGACACAAGGACTACACCTGCCCCTGCAGCTTCCTTAGAGCAAGCTCCATCAAAGAAAATGTCCCAAATTTCCAGGCCTTCTTCCTCTGTGATCTGGCAAACTGGTTTTTTAAGCTACATGGAGGCCAAGTGGGATTCTTCAATCTGAAGAATACAGGCTCCAAAATCAGTGTCGACAACATAGATGGGATGATTAGTGGGATTCCTTTCATCGTTGATATAAGCCAACTGAGCTTCTTTGTATAATCTCCTGCTCTTGCCTCCAAAAACTGGGACAGTAGCGTATGATAGATCATTTTGTAATGATCCGCCTAATCTCTTGATCCAACCTCTGCAAAGCAACATGCCAAACTTGGGGGGTACATCTGCTACCACAATATCCATCATCATGCTTTTCATGGGCAGCTAAGACAAAGTGATGGCTAGGTCCTTAATTAATCCCAGACATTTCACTTTTCTAGAGTCAAAAGAAAACAGGTCATGATAAGGCTTGGTAATGTCAAGACCCAACTCATCCATGATAGCCTTGGGCATTAGATTATGGCTGGCTCTAGTGTCCAGAAGGCAGTTGTGAAGGATTTTATCATGAATGGTCAGAGAGACATAGAATGATTGGGAGCTATCCTCATAATTTTCAATCATTGGGCTGAGAACAACCGTTGGTTTGTCATCTTGCAGATTTACATAGTCGGTGGAGGCTTGGATTACATTAGGCTCAAGGGCCTCGAGGATAGATTTCTTGAAGGACTCATTCTTCACTAGTTCAATCAGAGGTATAGGTATTCCTAGCTTCTGAATTTGTGATTGAAAATTGAAAGGAGAAGGAGACTTGTCAAGGCCTCTTACCTCGTGAGCTGGAGCTTTGAGGATGATGGGATCAACTAGTGGTTGCCTCTACTTATTAGCTTGGTGTATTGCAGGGACATAAGCTCTTTGAATAAGATTTTCCTTGGCATTATTCATCTTTGACCTCAGATTATATCTGTGTTGATCTTCAGTTTGCAGAACAACTTCACCATCCCATTCTTGGTTAATATGCTCATTGAATAATGACTTTTCATAGGCAGCTGAGATCAAAATGGAGGCACTACCTTTGACTTCAAGACAATGGATCTCATCATCTTCTTCAAACTGATCTTCCTCCATGACTGCATTCTGAAAAGGGGTCTTTTCCCTTTGGTCTTCATTGGCATCTTTTCTTCTTTGCAAAGTCTGCAAGTGCTCATTTGCTCTTTTATATGGATTTGGATTTCTCGGAGCAAAGGTATTAGGAACTCTTCCTTTCCCAGAGTGTTGTTCAACTTTTAATTTGGAGATTTCATAAGCTAATGACTCTATCATCTTAGTCATTTTATCTATCTTGGGATCTGAAGATGATGAAGACTCGCCCCTCTGTCTCCTTCTATCAACATTTCCCTTGAGCTTCTCTGCAGCCATGATGTTTGATTCTAATTCTAAGATTGCATCTTACATATCCGCCAAAGTAGCACATCGCCTCTCCCTCAACAGTAAGCAGAAGTCAAAATCAAAAGCACTAGCATAGGTGAGTTTAGCAGAGGTAGTGGTGGGTTTTACTTCAGCTGGTATCTTGTTGTACATGCAGTTAAACCTCTTATTAAAATCAAACATCAACTCACCATTTTCCCTCTTTAAGTTCCCAAACTCAATGTGGTAGTAGAGGAGATCCTTCTTATCCCCCAATGCTTTAGGAATGCATCATCTAAAGCCTCAATATCTGCTATAGATCTTGGGGTTAGTTCTCTAAACCATTTTCTAGCCTCTCCGTCTAGGCTTTGGATAAAGACTCTCATCCACACATCATCTTCACTTATGTCCAGGTTATTAGCATAGCTATAGAATGACTCAAGATGTTCCCCAGCTGTAACACCTTCAGTCCCAGTGAACTTAGGCCTATATTTCTGATATTCTCCAATAGGCATGGAATTTAAAGGAGTGGGCAGTACTAGAGTTCCATATCTAGCAGCTATGATTCTTTCCATTTTGGTAGGTGCTTGTGGTCTTGCCATAGCTGTGGTGGCTATAAGGGTACTGGTAGTCTGAATGATAGAGGGTTGAGGAGTGACTGATAAGAGTAAAGGAGTATGATGGATAGGAGATGAGGTTTCCTTTGGGCTTACAACAAAAGAAGAACCTAAAGAATGAGCTTTATGAATCTCTGAGAGTTTTTCTTCACTGCCAGTATTAGATGTTATACTCTCAACATGTATTTGTTCTATTGTAGGATTTTCTTAAAGAGATATGGAATATTTTTTAGGTTTACCTGAACTTGATGCTCCTTTCTATAATAACTTTCTTTCTTTGATGACTTTTTTGAGGATTAGATACTGGGTCAGCTTGTGGCTTCTAAGGATTTCTCCGAGTATGCCTCACAAGCTGAGCCAGAACTATGAAGTGGAGTCGCTAAGAGGTTCGTCCTTCAATAGAGTTGCTAGATAGATGATTACAACTGGAAAAGTGCCCAGACTTTGTCTATCATCAAAGATGGAACTGTGGCATCTCCCAAGGAAGCTGAGCTTCACTCTCCTCTCCCCGGCAGCAGTGCCAATTATGTTATCACTCCAGGAAGCTCTCCTAGGTTGCAGCTCGAAGATGCCTGGTAACATATAATCTTCAATATTGTTCTCTGAACTATTGGAATGGATGATGGTTTGGATCAAGTCAAATGACTGTTTCAACTCTATTTTTACTCAAGACATGCATGAACACCCCAACTTTACAAGGCTTTAGACCACTAATGCTCAATAGTTTGTAGATTCAATGGACAGATGGAGAATACCAATTGTACCAGCAGATGCATACAGAAACACATATGAATGGCTAGCTACAGGAAGTAAATGAAGTTTGCAAATCTAATTTATCAACGCAGAGATAAGATGATAGTTCTCTGGCATTAGACACAAAAGAAAACATGAACAACCTGTTCAAGTGCAAGCTTAGAACAGAAAAGAAAATGGAAATTGAACATGTAATAGCAAAACAAGCTTAAATTGCTAGAATGAAGATGAAAAGCTTAAGTAGCAAAGTATCCACAGTCCCCAACAGTTGAACCCTTGTTACTTCTAATTTCTAGCCATTTATAGGTTGTTTTACAATGTTCCTGATCTCTCAAAGGCTCGAAGTGTCTTAGTCTATCCTCTCTGTCTTTTCAACAACTTGATGCCATGACTAGGCACGCATGAGCTCAGAGGTTTCTTTCTTAACAGCAGGGTAACCAATTTCTAGTAATATGTTGCGTTTTCAAGGAGCTCACTCGTGCCAGTGATGCTCCATGATCTCTTTGGGTTGATTCAGCTGCATTGTGCTAGGCTTTTTCCTCTTCCAGTCTTTGTCCGCCGGCAACTGTCTCCCAGCCAAATTCTTCTTTCAGCGTTAGCAATCATGACTAGATGCTTCTAAGGATATGTTGGCCACTTGTACCTGCAATGGAATGGCTATTGGGCTTATGAAATCCTTGCAATGGCCCCTTTCAAATGATAACCATGATGGTTTTCTGTTTTACACAGAAAACGCTGCAACACTGTGAAATCATGCCAATATCTATTTATTTCAAACTTCAAAATTCCTTGAACTCTGTCTATTCCTTTATCGGGTTTGTCGTTATTGCTATCACAAGTTGTAAATAGCTTGTTCCTAGCCTTTGCTTTGTATTTAGAAATATGTAAAAAACACTAAAAATCATGGAAAATTGGCTTCGGCGGACCTAAAATGATATATATTTCCCTTCCCAAACCCTTTCGGGTCTAGGTCTTATCGCATATCGCAAGTTGCTCCGGTCCTACTCCAAGGTTTCCCTTTGTATTTTAGAAAATACGTCAAACTATGAAAATGCATTGAAAATGGCCTTTCTGCGGACCTCAAATATTATGAAATAATATTTAGAATATCGTTGGGTTTGGTTCATCGAGTTGCACACACATATGTGTAAAGGCCCCACTCCATGGTGTTGCTCTGATGCGATATAGCAATGCGATCTGATCGCAATCGCATATTGCTCATGCCTCGGGCCATTGATAGCACTCTTCGTTAATCTCCGATAACGATCCTGGGATGCAATGTGGGCCGTCGATCTGTGCGCTTGATCAACAGTCCACATTGCATAACTGATCGCCATCACAAGTTCCACACAGTCTACCCTTAATCCCTCGATTTCCTCTTCAGATTGCGACTGCTGACTGCGACTGCCGATTGTGACCCGCCGATCAGATCTAGACTGTTGATCGGCCAGATCAGACGACTGTTGTGCAATTCTCTGTTTATGCCTCCGATACTTGGTTTTTCACTATTTCATGTGTTTCTGGCCTCCTGATAGTGCTTTTTTGCCATTCCAAGGGTTCTTCTCTCGCGTTGGTTTTGATCTTTGGAAGGATTTTGCTATCTTTTGAAGACTTAAAGAGCATATTTGGATTCATTTTTGGGCCAAATGCCAACAAGGCTAGCAAACCCCATGGGTGAGGAGAAGATGTCCATGTACTCTTTCAAGATATTTTCCACTTACTTATGTTGTGCAGAGGGGCCCTTTTTAGAGGTCATGGATGTAGCCATGATATTTCACTTACTTTGAGAGCGAATATGGAAGAAATCAAATTTATCGGTCTGGGAGATGATCTTACTACATTTCTTAGCCAAGATTAAAGAAATGGTGGCAAGTAGGGCTCCCTCTGATATTCTGTGTATTTCTCTACTAAAAGTAATAATAATAATAATAATACGAGGTGTGGACTCATACACAACATGACACTTCCACAAGTATGGTTTTCCTAATAAAACATCACAAACTTTAATGGGAGCAACATCACATAATACCTCGTCCATGAAAGGATTGATGCTATAGGGTAAGAAGCGTTGTTGGCTCACATAGAGATCTCACCCTTTGTCGAGCTACCCAATGGTGTATGGCTATCACTTTGGTGTTGTCAGTAGGCCCAATCTCTTAATGACCACTGCTAATACAAGGTTTTTTTTTACTCCCACTATCAACAATAAACTACAACGGATAGCACTTTACCCACATCTATGATTGGAAGAGACACTCATACTCCTATGGATCTTCAGGCTCACTTTTCTGGACCTTAGTGGTGGCAACAGTTTCGTTGGGTTTTGCATGAATTATTCATTACCCCTTTTTTAGGTTTTGGCTCAATGTCGGAACATGTGTCTAATGTTGAAGCTTTCAGCTCAACCACCAGTGACTGCATTGCACGACATTCATTTGTGTTGTGAGTGGGGCTCTTGTCGAACTCACACAACATTCTTATCTCTTTCTTCTTCTTCCTGTTGCTATTATTTACTTGTAGCTATGACATGTTGTCTTAGGTACTTTTTCCTTGCCGAGTTTTGGATTCGTTGATCCAAAGTCTCGCTTCTTCCTTTTAAATTTATGTTCGATATTGACAACATATCGTTATGCTGCACCAAGTGAGGAGATGTCTAGGAACTCCATTTTTGCATGGATGTATTTGTGTAAACAACCATAATACTTGAGCACCAGATGTTGCTCAGATTCCTTGATACCTAGCTTCGTGCATAGGGTATGAAAGGTATTCTTGAACTCTGATACTTCTTGGTCCCTATCCTATTGTAGTTTGGTCCATTTTATGTACTTGCCTTCATAGCTCCCAACAGGGTAATATTGTTCATTGGGTAATACTGACCTCGTGGGAATATGCACATAAATGAAATCCAAATTTATGAAGGAACGAAATGAAATACATATTTAAAACAGAAAAACAAAGATACATTGAAATTGAACTTGAATTAATAAATAACAAATGTTGAAAACTATTTACATGCAAAATGAAAGAAAACTAGCTTATGGGATGGTAGCATGTCTCTAAAAAGAGATGTGATGGTTGCATGTCTTATGAATTATGTTACAATGAGGCTTTGAGGCCTTTTTATCATGAAGAAATAATGAGAAACCTTAAACATCGAAAATAGTAACCCTAGTCAATGAAGCACCAAAATTTAATGGGCCCTGATGGGGTTATTTGGAATGTCAACTTTCTCGGGTTGTAACTATGGCATATGATCTCTGTTTGGCGCACACGATAGCCCATTAGAAAGGTCTATTCGAGGAAAACAAATTTTGACTACAAACGTTGTTTGAAGCCTCACTTTGAAAGTTCAAGCCCACAAAATTTCCAAAAATAAAAACCTACCGAAATAGGAAATTGTGCTAAAATTTTGGAAATTGTTAAGAAACATAGCCGAAGTCCTAGTGGAATGGATGGGTGGCCACCAATATCCACCTATATCAACTTCTTATATTTTCACTAGTCTAATTTAAAATTGCTTAAATTTAAGATATAGTGTTATAAATATATATGTAATAGATATCTCTCTATCATGCATACATGCATATGTAATTGTATATCTCTCCCTCACACACACACACACTATATATATATATATATATATATGTCAAGTGAGTTATACAAATATTTGGGAGGAAAGAATGGAATCCTCCCACCCAAGTTTCAATTCTCATAAATAACTTGACATGATGAATAATGACAATATTAAATATTAAATATTAATTGCTTAAATCTAAAAGATAGAAAAATATATGCTATAAGCATCATACCATATGTTATATGTGAATTATGGCTATCCCATGTGAAAAGAATTCCACCTAAATAATTTTAAGTGTAAATTTTAAAATTGCTAATATCTAATTCTTAAAAAAACAAAATAGGGGTCAAATTTAACAACTAAATTGATATTATTAGAAAATAATTAAATCGTATTATAAATTTACAAATTAAATCACATTAAATTTAAAATTATAAATGAGCAAAGCCCGACAGCTCGAACTAGCGAAAGTAGCTTGAGATAGTGCCACAAATAACCCCCAGGATAGCGAATATGAGCCCATAGAACATATGAATAAGGATGAATCTACAGGTCTTCGACAGAAGTAGAATTTTAAATTGTATTAATATAAATTAAATAAATATTAGAGTATATATTTTGAACTTTGTTTCTTTAAAATTACAGTTCCAAGCATTCATCTTCCCATCAAGGAAGGAAAGAGATTGGCACGCAACCCTACATCTGGACAAGTATGAACACAAATCTGAGTTCAGTTGATGATGTTGACCTCCGTGCAAGTAGGACGGTGCAAATACAATTCTGAGTTGAGTTGATGATGTTGACCTCCGTTCAAGTATGACGGCGCAAATACAATTCTGAGTTGAGTTGATGATGTTGAAATTTTAAAGATATGACCAACTTGATAGTGAAATTTGAGCAAGATGTTAAAAAAACAAAAGCAGCAGAGCGATATATAGTTAAACATGATTAATCCACGCAGACACGATATATAGTTAAACATGATTAATCCACGCAGACATGTAAATGGCTGATCTCTATTTATTTTTTATAAAGTCCCAGACCATTAATATTCAACTGCCCGTCAATTCACTGTTCTTTCTCCAAATCATCAAAGAAGCAACTGGTTTCACCTACGTTTGAATTTTATGACTGAAGGGTGGGCTAAGGTGTTCACTAGAGGCTTTAAATATTTACTGTTTGCTTCAAGGGATAGTGGGGTTGTCACATACAAAATATAAGGTTTGAAAATTAGTCGTTATTATGAAACAAATTATAATAAAGAAATTTTAATAGGGTGGTTGGTTAATAAAAGAATTTAGCTGCTTGGTTATGGTTTCAAATTTTGTGGGGTTTTTTAAATAATTTTTTATTATTTTTAAAAACTAGATTTTTTTAAGAATTTCTAACTTTAAGGTTTAGTAATTCATTTAAAGTTTAGTAATTCATTTGTTGATTTGATATTGTTATGGAACTTTTATTTTAAAATAAAGGTTTTAAGATTTTAATTTATTTATCAATAATAATTATTAGTTGAATTGTAAGGATTCAATTTCTATTGAATATTCTAGAATATTATTAATAGTATCTACAAATTAAAAGTGGAGATTTACCTCTAAATTAAATACGTAATTGTTCACTTTTTAATTAAATTGATTAAAAAATGAACAACTGTCACATGAACAATTATGATATGAAATGACTTACGGTTTTTTGGGTATATGATATTGGCACATGATATTGTAACAACACATTTACATATTAAAAATCTCTATGATAAAACATGAATAAATTTTCATGATTAAGATTTTTGTTTAGTGTGTATATATATATATATATATAGTATATATATATATATATTAATATATATATATATATATATAATATATATATATATATAAAGAAATATTGTCACAATGTCTGGAGACATCCAACATAGCCCCTGTGCAAGGATGACCTCGAGAACATAGAAAAATAATAATTAATTAATAATGTATATATGTATCTACAAAATTAAAATAATATATATCTTTTTATTATATTGAATAATGATAATGTCGGAGTAGGATGAAAGCTAGAGTACATCTAACAGTTAGATATATCATGAACTTATGTATTAGCAAGATCAAAAACTATAATATATATAAGGAATTTATGTATTAGTAAGAGTGGATATTGCTAGGTTGTGAATACTTAATATTAATATTAGCAATTATAATTTACAACCAAGCAAAAGAATCAATAATAATGTACAACCAAACAAAATTTAACTCTTTGTTTGAGTTCTTTGTTTGTGAAATAAGAGTCTCATTTGTGTACAATGATTTAATTGCCACCATCTACAATTGCTCCCTTGTCTTTCTTTTCTTCTACTATGGAAGGTGATCGGGTCGGTCTTGGGTCGGTCTTGTGAGTGCTCAAACAGTTTGAGTACCAATTCCTTATACCCCGACCTCATTGGGGACATGCACAGAAAAATAGAGAGAAAAAACCACTATGATACCACAAATTTGGATTTATGATTGAAAGAAATGAAATACATATTTCAAATAGAAACACAAAAATACATTGAAACTAAACTTCAATTAATAAATAACAAATGTTGAAAACTATTTACCTGCAAATGAAAGCAGACTAGCTTGGGCAATGGTAACTTATCTCTAAAAAGAGATGTGATGGTTGCATGCCTTATGAATTATGTTACAATGAGACTTTGAGGCCTTTTTATCATAATGAAATAATGAGAAGCCCTAAACATCGAAAAAACTAAACCTAGGCAATCAAGCACCAAAATTTATTGGGTCATGATCTTTGTTCTTTCCACACTATAGCCCATTAGAAAGGTCTATCCAAAGACAACAACTTTGACTACAAATGTTGTTTGAATCCTCAAAATGAATGTGAAAGTTTATGCCCCAAAAATTGACAAAAATAGAAACCTACCGAAATAATTTGGAAACAGCTATGAAAGAGTGTCGGGGTCCTCGTGGATGGGTGACCACCAATATCAGCCTATATCAACTTCTTTTATTTTCACTAGTCAAATTTAGAATTTCTTAAATTTAAGATATAGAGTTATAAATATATATGTAATAGATATCTCTCTCTATCATTGCATACATGCATATGCAATTGTATATCTCTCCCTCACACACAGAATATATATATGTGTGTGTGTGAGAAGTGGGTTATACAAGTAGTTGGGAGGAAAGAATGGAATCCTCGCTACCCAAGTTCAATTCAGGGAAATGACATGACATGATGGATGTTGACAATGTTGAATATACAATGTTGATTGCTTAATCTAAAATATAGAAAAATATATGCTATAAACATTATAATATATGTTAATTATGGTTATCCAAGATAGGAAAAATGAAATCATCTCTACTTAAATATATTTAAATGTAAATTTTAAAATTGCTAATATTTGATCCTTTAAAAGACAAAATAAAAATCAAATTTAATAACTAAATTTGTATTATTAAAAATAAATTAAATCATATTATAAATTTACAAGCAAGGCCGTACCATTAGAACTCGCGACGTGTCGTGAGCTAGCGCTAAAAATTACTACGATAACAAATATGGGTCCATAGATTGAACTAATAAAGATGAGTGTACAGGTATTCGACAGCTAGAACTAGCGATGTAGCTTGAGCTAGTGCCACAAGTAACCACCAGGATAACAAATATGGGCCATAGAACAGATTAATAAGGATGACTGTACAGATATCCGACAAAAGTAGAATTTTAAATTGCAGTAATATAAATTAAATAAATATCGAAGTATTATAAAAAATTCTAGTTAAAAGCAAATAAATATATAAAAAAATAATATACCAAAAAAGTATTTTAAACTTTGTTTATTTAATATAAATAAAATAATATACCCAATAAAAGTATTTTAAACTTTGTTTATTTAAAATTACAGATCCAAGGAAAGAGATTCGCACTGAGTTGAATCGATGATGTTGAAGTTTTATAGATATGACCAATTTGATAGTGAAATTTGAACAAAATATAACCGAAAAAAACCAAAATAGCAGAGCGATATATAGTTAAACATGATTAATCCACAAAAACGTGTAAATCGCTGATCTTTATATATTTTTTATCTTAAAATCCCCGGCCATTAGTGGGGTTGTCACACGCAAAATATAAGGTTTGAAAATTAGTTGTATTATAAAATAAATTATAATTTAGCGGTTGCTCAACCAAAAACGTAGCTGTCTGGTTATGGTTTCAAATACGTTTTGGGGTTTTTTAATAATTTTTTATTATTTTTAAAAACAGATGTTTCTATTCATTGGTTGATTTGATATTGATATTTTGGAATAAAGTTTTTAAAATTTAAATTTATTTATCAATAATAATTATTAGTTGAATGGTGAGGATTTAATCTCTACAGAATATTTTAGAATATTATTAGTATTATCCACAAATCAAAAGTTGAGATTTATCTTTAAATTAAATATGTCATTTTTAGTTTTTCTAATTAAATTGATTAACAAGTTAATTAAAACTGATCAAAAAGTGAACCACTTTCATATGAAGAATTGTGATATAAAGTGACTTAAGGTTTTTTTGGTATGTGATATTGGCCCATGATAAAATAAGAATAAATTTCCATGATTAAAAATTATGTTTAGTATTTATATGTATATATATAAAAGTTTTTATGGCCAAAGAATATTATCACCGTGTCTCAAGACATCGAGACATAGCCATGTACAAGGATGACATGCACAAATCAAGAAATAGTTCAAATTTTATTAAAAAAATATTAATCACCATATGATGGAGACATTGACATCCAGACATAGCCATGTACAAAGATGACATGCACAAATCAAGAAATAGTCCAAATTTTATTAAAAAAAATATTAATCACCATATGATGGAGATATCCATACATAGCGCTAAGCAAAGATGACATGCATAAATTCAGAAATAGTCCAAATTTTATTAAAAAATACTAACCCCATATGATAAAAACTAATTAATGATTAATTTATTGAGTTTCATTTTGTGTATTGATATTGTATGTTTAAGGAAAAATAATATAATAATTAAAAATAATAGAAAATAAAATTAATTAAATAACGTATTATGTAACATATAAAATGAAAATATATATATTTTATTATTATATTAAAAATGATAATATGAGTTAGATGAAAACAAAGTCTATATTTAAAATTAAATATCAAAATTTTATTTATTTTAATCTATTATAATGTACATTTAAGAATTAGATATATCAAGAATTTATCTATTAAAAAAGGAATATTATAATGTACATTTAAAAATTAGATATATCAAGAATTTATTTATTAAAAAAAGAGTTTATGTATTAAAAGGCTATAATATATTATAAGAAGAAATATTTTGGCGTAAATCACATCTAGAAAAACATGGTCGACGAACCAACCAGTGTGGTTCATCGTCAGACAAGTTGAAAAATCAAATTTATCTTTGCCAATTAAATACTTAGAGCAGAGCTTCCAACGGCTAACTAGCACAACGTCTACATTTGACTAGAGACCAGGGTCAACTAACCCATAATAAAAGTAAGCAAGAAACCTATATATAAATTCCATGAGTAAATTTAATTAAATTACATGAGTAAATTTAATTAAATTGGTAGTTTAATAAGCAGTAGTCTATAACGCGACTTTTTGAAAGTCTTTCCGACGGATTTTTCCGGTCAAAATCCGGCAGCAACTCATTGGAATCCCAAGTTTGATAGCTAATTTCTGCACAATCAATGGCTCCCAGGGGTTTTTCAGGGCGCTGAATCCAAATATGTAGTTAAAAAACCATTTTAACTGCTAAAAATCAAGATTTAACCTCATTTCTTCGGCCGGATTCCGTCACCGGAATCTCCAAAAAGTCGCATTATAGACAACTCCTAATGTTAATGGCACCCTTGGGTACAAGGATATGTATCAAACATTCAATCCTTCACATGGCTTGCAACATTGGATTTCACACTCATGGTTGACCTAGTTATGATGTGATGTAAGTCCATCCCTTGTATGACTAAATCCATGAATGCACACACATATGAATAGGAAGTTGGTAATTTCCCTACTTGTAATGGGATCATGGTCATGTTGCATATTAAATGTTAATGAAAAGTTAGGATTCCAGTTGTGTGTAGTTTGGTAAGGATACATTTCAGTTTAATTGGGATTGTGTTTGGTTTGTTGTTTCTAGTATGTTGTAAATTTTGAAGTGAGCCTTCTCCTTGGAGTCATTTTAGTGCAGGGGGACTCCTGAACCCACATTCTACCTCCTGGGGACTCCTGAACCCACATTCTATCTCTTGGTTAAGTATTAGAAAAAGAAGATTCTCCTAGGTTTTCCTTCAAATAGTCCGTAGTATATTGAGTTTACTTATATTTTAGAAAGTGCCCTTTGCTTTGGAGCATAGGGATTATAGGTACTTTTAGGGACTTGAATGCATGGCAAGGGATTTGGAATTTATGCATAATTAGGAATCTAGAACTTGGTAGGAAATATTGGTTTGTGTCGAACCTAATTAATCTTAGGGAGCTCCAAGAAATGAGAAGAGTTCTTAGAAGCCACAAGGAGCATATCATTGGAAGAAGACCTCTATACATACAACCACTTGCAAAGTTCATGTGATTGAATACCATGTCATTTCTCAAAAGGTAGCAACTATGAATATTCTCGTGGAACCAAAAGAGTAATTAGCTATTCTAGAAGTAGAATGTAATCTTCTAAAAAATATGGGCCTGAACATGAGCAAGGGAGATCAATCTAGGGGCACAATTCAAAGACTATTAGTTAATTCTATATAGGGGAGCTAAAGGAAAACAAAATCATGCAATCGAAGATATGGAAATTGTAAAGTAGAACATTGATCCTTTGAGTACACACCCTAAAGAAGTAGCTAGTTGTCATGCCTTCAACTACATGTCAAGTATTTTAATGTTGCCAAAATTCTAGATTTAGATTATAGATATATCATGTCAGAAAATAATGAGAAATTTTATATAAGGAATTAGATGAACCTCACCCGTGAAAGAGTGAAGGTTGTTAGGTCAACAGTGGTGGTTTTAGGCACTTGTTATTGGTGACCCGCAGTATTGAACCCATAGTATTACATGTAGGAAAAGTATTTAAAAGTTTTGGAGATTCTCTATTCTAATGTGCCAAAATTGAGTAAGTTGAAAGCTCACTTAGGTGGAGATTAACAACATTTAAGCCAAAAGATAATAAATCTATTATTAAATTAGTTTTCCAAATTAAATTATAATGTACATAATTTATATGTGATCTATAAATTATTATTATTATTTTTTTATCTAAATATTGAAACCATAAATTAAATTTTTTTTTTATCCTAGTTTTAATTAATACCGTTTTTATATTAAAAAAACTATATTATGATTTTAAATAAATATCAATTAAACATATTCGCCACATAATAACTTAATACATTATTTTAACTAAAATAATGTTGCTGGTTTAGAATCCTATGTCACTCTAGTCTTTCAGCCCTCCTTAATTACCAAAATACTATATGGTAAATAAACATTGGGAAAAGGTATTATTTGTTTCATTTTGAAAAAGGAATGATTTGGTGTAATCTTTATTGTTAGAATCTTCTTGCGTGGCATAATATCCTTCATTGAAAAAAAACAAAATCCCCCCATGATATTCATCTTCACACGATATTGTTAAAATATGGGAATAAAAGCAACCGCCCTTAAAAAACAAAAGTCCTATCTTATGTCATGATGTTTAGTTATTCCTTAGCTATCATATTTGATTATGCTTTTTGGTTGCATAATAATATTGTGCACAAAACATTATCTATAGGTATTTTTTTATTAATATTATATTATATAAAATATTTTAGATGCTTATAACTTACTCATGGAAGAATTAAAAATGGATTTAATTTTCTTTTATACTACGTCATTTAAATAAGATATTAAAAATGGAATCATGACCCAAATTTTAACATTCTTGGGATACATCTCTATTGTCCATATTAAATGTATGGTGTTAGATTTAAAATAATCCAGTGGAAGGTGTTTTGTATCACTCATAATTATTATTTTCTAATGTTTTTATAAATTATAAAAATTCAAATATATTTTTTAGAATGTATTTTTATTTTATAATATTAATTAATAAATAATTAAATATAAACATTGTAAATATAATTTATATTGATTATAGAGTAATATTACTACTTATATTATGTTCTAAAATGGTTGTGTAGAACATAAGAAAGTTATGAATCCACAAGAGTGGAAGATAAAAGAGAGTCTATGGGAAATAAATTATTTTCCCCTTTTAATATCAACTCAAGAACTCCCCTTCCTTTTATCACCTAACTAAAAGGAACTCACCAACACTTTCGAATAAAAAAATATATGAATGTGTGAGAAAGTTAGTAAAGGACAATTTACTTCACACTAGGTAACTTTTAGGAAGAAGTACCATTAGTTAGGGAAAGAGTGGTGGTTTCTCACCCATATCTGTTTGTCATCATATGACATTTATTATGAAGATTCTCTTTCTGGTAGCACTCTCATGTTATATTATTCCATAATTTTATTATAATCCATCTTAAAAATGTAACTATTAATAATCATCACCATGAATTAAGGGATTGGAAGATTATGTATTATTTTAAAAATGTAATTATTAATAATCATCACCATGAATCAAGGAATGGGAAGATTATGTGAGATCATAGAGAGATTGGGCTTGGTTGTTAGTATGAGTGTGAATTACCTTAATTTTATAAAAAAAGCATTGATCATCCCAATCCCATCAGCAGTTTCTAAGGTAAGTTTTAGCAACTGACCTAACAACATGCCATGCATTCTTTTTCTAGGGCTCAAGATCTACAAGTTCAGGTAGGTGGGTGAAAGAGTAAAGGCAAAGGTATGTTCCGTACAGCTATTCCATCCTGGCTTAAGAAGATCATCACCCTGAATCAAGGAATTGGAAGATTATGTGAGACTATAAAGAGATTGGGGTTGGTTGTTAGTATGAGTGTGAATTATCTCAATTTTATAAGTAAATTAATGATTTAAGTGTGATAGGGTTTTAGTAAAAATAAAAACTTACATTTTGCATATTTATGTTGTTTATCGTTTTTTAGTCAAAGTATTATTTTATTAAACTTTCTTAGATGATAATTAGTAGTCAGAAATTTTTTTGTTTGGGCTAGAACATAAGTTAGTTTTTATTCCTCGAGGGACCATATATTAGAGAAGGGGATATGCTCAAGTTGTACTATATATGGATGTGAGAATATAGTTTTTGTGGTTGACTGATGGTTGAATGAGGTATCTAGAGTGTTATGAAGTGAGAAGATTGGTTCAGTCATAAGAACTATGAGTTGGATTAATGTGTTGTAAACTTGTAGTTGTTCTTTTACTTTAGTGGTCTCCTAGTCTAATTTGGAGTTGGTGTCTCAATTGGACGTTTATAGATAGATAGTGAATCATTCCTAAATAACTATCTTCTTTGAATACATTTTATTTATAAAAATACTTATTAGTTTCATACATTCATATAAATTAATTCTTTAAATTTTGTGACGATGTTAAATTTTGTGTATACATTGATTTAAGCATTCATTTAGGGTTTTTTGCCCTAGAAGGCAACCCTTGGTTTATATGGAATTGTATTATGGTTGTATATGATTATTCTTTGTGGGAAAGAGAGAGGAGACTGTGTGATAGTGAAGAGGAAATTACAGTGAATTTGTTGTAGGTTGTATCTCTTCATTTTGTCTGATAATATAAAAGGAAGGCCTAGTTGTTTCTCCATGGAGGTAGCCCAAATTGGGCGAACCACATATATTTGTGTCTCTCTTGTTTTATGCTTTTTTGTGTTTGTGATTATGCAATATTTTATGTGTTCCATTGCTCCATTATTTGATTTCTAACAACTGGTATCAGAGTCGAAGGTCTATTTGGATGATAAACTCACATAAAAGAAGGGTTCCTGGTTCGAGTGGGAGCAATGGCAGAAGATAGTAGTTTTAGGGTTGAAAAATTCAACAGCCAAAACTACCAGCTAAGATGCAAATGGAGGATTATTTGTATCATAAGATCTTTACCTACCATTGAGTGGAAAATCAAAGAAGTCGAAGAGTATGATAGATGAAGAATGGGATCTTCTCGACAGAAAGGCACTAGGAACAATACGGTTGTGTTTGGAAATGTCGGTGGCATTCAGCATTTCAAAGGAAAAGACAATAAAAGGTCTAATGACGACATTGAACAAACTATATGAAAAACCCTCAACCTCAAATAAGGTATTTCTTATGAAGCTCCTATTTGATATGAAGATGTCAGAAGGTGGATTTGTTACTGATCATTTAAATGAATTTAACATGTTTACCAGTCAGTTAAGTTTTGTAGGGGAAAATTTTGATGATGAAGTTAGGGCTCTATTGCTTTTGTGCTCATTGCTAGAAAGTTGCTATGGCTTAGTTATTTCTATTAGTAACTTTGTCTTTGTATCTGCTACTTTAAAGTTTGATGATGTTGTTGGTGTTATCCTTAATGAGGAAATGTGAAGGATAAACTCAGGTGAGACAACAAGTGATGCTTTGACTATAGAGACTAGAGGAAGAAAACTAGAGAGAGGAAAGAGCCAAAGAAATCGCAGAAGTCAAGAAAAGGAAAATCCAAATCCAGATCAGGGATAGTGTGTTGGAAATGTGGGAAGAAGGGACACCTAAAGAAAGACTGTAAGTCTTGAAATGGAAAATAAGAAGATGGACAACAAGAGAACAATCATGAATCAAATGTAACATGTGATGTGTTGCAAGATGCACTGATTATTTCGATAGAAAATATTATTGATGTATGGGTAGTAGATTCAGGGGCTTCATTCCATGCCACACTTGATAGAAAACATTTTGATGACTATGTTCAATGAGATTTTGGATAGGTTCGTTTGGGAGATAATAAACCATGTAAAATAATTGGAATGGGTAAGCTTTTTATAAAACAATAGAATGGTAACCAATGGTTATTAAAGGAGATCAGGCATGTTCTAGATCTAAAGAAAAATCTAATTTTAATAGGGCAGTTGGGAGGTGAAGGCTGTGTAACTACATTTACATACAAAACCTGGAAGGTCACTAAAGGAGCCCTGGTAATAGAAAAAGGAGAAAATGTTGGTACATTGTATGTATGCAATGGTATTTCTAATTCTTCTAATGCTTTAAACTCCACAAGAGATGATACGACATTGTGACATCATAAGCTTGGGCGCATGAGTGAGAAGGGGATGCAAATTCTTTACTCAAGAAATTTGTTGCTAGGTTTGAAGCATGTTGATTTGAATTTCTGTGAGAATTGTGTTTATGGAAAGCATAAGAGAGTCAGATTTCCCAGAGCTAGGAAATAAAAGAGGAATGAAAAAATAGAGCTTGTGCATTATTACACAGTAATTTGTCACTGGCCTCATATCCCTTGATCTAGGATAAAGTCAATCTCTGAACGACATCTCCGTTGTGTCATACATCAAATAAATGTGTCCACATCTTCCCAATCATTCAAGAATATTAACAAGTGCTCTTTAATCCTAAAGATTGACCCTTTTACCCATGTTTTTGCATCGTCGCAAGTAAAACCCTTTTTGCCTGCGATGATTCTTTGTAATGAACTATAACGTCGCAACATCATCGCAGGGGTACATCTGTTCTCTGCGACAGTCATTTTTAAGGGCTCGACGAAATTCCTCAAGATCTTTCTTGCGACGATGGCTTTGAATACACTGCTTCCTTGTGACGTCATCGCTGAGCCCTAGTGTATGACTTGCGACGATCCAGATATGGCGAATTAGTTCAAACAAAATTCTTCAAGGTGGTTCTAGAATTGGTTGTTGGGTCAAGGGAGTTCGCCTTTCCTCCTCTGGGATGGTGGTTCCACCTTTTGAGAAACCTTCCTTGAGGATAAGCTCCCTCTCCCTCATTTTATGGAGGCTACTCCTCTTATAAAAGCACTCCCTATTGCTATGATCAACTAGTTTTTGGGATTGAGCAAATTAGCTAGCTTTGGTGTGAGTTTGATAGTTTGTAGTGTGAATTGCTGATAGTGTAGCAATTGGTTGTGGATTTCCTTAGCCTTGTATTAGTGCTTGTGAGTGAGAGAGAGAGAGAGTTATCATCCATTTGGGAAACCCTTTTGAGAGTGAATGCTTGAAGAAACAAACTGGCTGGACCCTTCGAGAAGGCTTGCGGTGTCAAGGATTGGTTGTAAGCTTTGCTTTTATTCATTTTAATACAATCAATGGTGATTTCCTATGTCTTGTGTGAAATATACTTGATAGCTTATGGTTCCTTGAATCTGTAGGTAAATAGATCATTGTTGTACTCTGTTACGTGTTCTGTTGTTCTCTTGTGTTGTTTCAGGTGAATCACTCATCGAAGGAGAAGGAAACTATAGTTAAAGTAGTGCAGCGAAAGCTCCATCGAACACCGGTTTGAGGTAGGCTCTTTCAACAATGACTGTTTAAGTAAATTAGCTTTTGTTTTGTCTTGATGTGACTAGACCCACTCTAGGGCTAGAGGGGTTGCCTCTGTCTGCAGAGGGAACATTTCCTACATCACAAGTTGGCCACTCCGCTGGGGAGTCCTTTGTGTGTTGTCTCTTGTTTTGCTCTTGATTTGTTTTCGATTTAGTGTCTCTTGATTTTTGGGTTGAGCCATCAGTGTTTTGGGTTACTTGAGTCAATCTGGTAGTCCCTCTCACTATCTGAGAGATTAGTCTGGTGTCCTTCAGGTGTTTTTGCTTTGTTTTTTCTCTTAATTGAGATCATCGTTGTTTATAGCTTAACAACTTCGATGATGTTGTGCCTATCCTCTTTGGTTAACCTTCATGTTGCGAATATCTCATCATACAGTTGTGACGATTCCTGAAATCGGACTGTCGCAAAAGACAGGTGTACACCTACGATGACGTCGCCCAGTTGCTAGCTTTGTCCTTGTGACGATTTTCCTTTCATCTCAGGTTGCTAGTTAGAGCCCTGCGACGATTCCTGTAAAAGTTGTTTTTTACAGCTTTACCTCTTGAATCAATCAATGTTGCTTGTTCCCTGCTATTTCTTGTCTCTCATCAATTTGTTTTGGCTGTATTTGGGTTAAGGCACTTTCTCCTTGGTTTCATTTAGTGAATCTTGTGGTTTCAGACTGTGTGGCCTAGCTCTTTTCAAGGTTTCATCAAGAAGTCGTTTGTTTGGGTTACTCGTCCGTCCAAGATTCGTCCACAACCAGCTGATTGATTTGCTTGAGGCTGTTTTACATTTGGTAGGGCTTGAAAACCAAAATTTAATCCAAGATTAACTCTTAAAATCTATTGAATAAACCTAACAACGCATTGGAACTTAATACACATTTATTTAGAGGTCTAGGCTAGAGACATGCTTCGGCATCGTTAAACTAGTAAATATTGTTTTCGCCAAGGTTGCGTGATTCCTCCTTCTGTGATTCAATAGCCACTAGTACATATTTGTGCTCCCCGTACCGTTGAGTATATATTGGGAGACCCCACTCGGTTATCATCCTATCATCCATAGGAATCCAAGTCTGCTGCCTTACGAATCGTAACGCACCGAACACAACATTCGGGAAGATCGACAGCTGTATGGAAAGTCCTTGGGCATTTCTCTTTTATTTGATCACCCATGTGTATATGCAGTTTTGTGGTTTGTTTGGTAAACCTCTTGTCTAGTACTCCAGAGTAGTCACTTTCTTTCCTTTTTGACTCCTTAAAAGAAAAGGATCATCTGAGCACTTGTCCTTTCAAGCTCATTAAACATTTGAAGGTGACTAGAGTCATCTTTTGTCCTTTTTCTCGACTCTTTAAATATGAAAAGGTCAAGTTTTGTACCTGTGTCATAAAATTTACTGCCCACGAAATATTCTTGGTAACAGGTAGAGTTCTTATTTACACTGCGAGTGCATTTCAAGGTCGTTTCCAATGGCAACATTCCCTGAGTCTACCGGTCAAGGTCTTCCCTCGGATGGGAATCTTGGTCCGTTTCCTCCTTTTGGAAATGTTGGTGCTCTGTATATGGCAACATTGCCTTTGCCTGGGTTAACCTTCGGTTTGCCTATTTGGTTGTTTTCAACCCCGGTGGTCCTGAACATCATGACCCCTATTCTGCCATCTCCCTCATTTGAATCACGACACGATGATTCTAGGGTTTAGCCTTCGCCTTCTTCCCCTGTTTCTTCATCCTTCTCTCCTACTTCGCTTGGTGAAAGTTCCACATCCAGTAACCAAGAGGCTAAGAAGAAGAAGAGGAAGACGAAGAAGAAGAAGAAGTTGGATAAGCGAGAGGCCACCCATGCTGCTATTGCTCCGAGTACATCTCACGTTGGAAAACCTTCTGATCCTCCGCAGAAGGTTAAGTTTCCTTGTAAATTGTGTAAGGGTGACCATATTCTTTGTGATTGTCCCGGTATTCCTAGGATCTTAGATGCATGGTCTCACGATCTAGCTTGTCCCTCATCGTCCTCTGAAGCTCATGTCGATGTTCAATCCTCAATTGGAAGTGGTAAGGAGAAAGGGAAGATTCGATTCCCCTGTAGGCTATGTGAAGGCAACCATCCCCTTCACCTTTGCCTGCTCATGGATAAAGCTTCCGCCATTTTGGAAAGTCTTACAGCTTCTTCGCCTCCACTTCCAGTTGGTTATCAAAGGTTCTCATTAGACCCTCTCCGCGATGACAAAGAGATTGACTTGGATTCTTCTCTTGTCCATCCTCCTCTTCCCAATCCTGGCTGTGCGTAGCCTATTCTTGACCAACCATTGGTTAGAAAGAGTGTCAACTTGGGTTCACCACTAGTTGTTCACTCTGTTCCTGAAGAGCATCATGATCACACTACTCATGTTCTTCTCGTCTCATTTCATTCTCCCGAGTCTGAGAACAACCCTCCTATCTTAGCTAATCAAGAGAGTCCTTCGGTTCTTGTAGAGCATGGGGGCACTCATACAATACCCTCGCCAAGTAGTTCTGTTGTTTCCTTCAACTGGAGTCACTTGACTGCATTTCGCCTTCCATCCTATGTGCCTTTCCAGATTACAGTACACGCCTATAATAAGGCAGTACCTGGCACTCTCTTGGATGAAGATGCATCTGTTAGCCTCATGCCTTCTACTACTTGGCAAGCTTTGGGCTCCCCACAGCTTGTGCCTGTTACATAGAATCTGTTAGCATTTGACGGAGGAACTCTTCAACCTTTCGGGATCCTTCCAAAGTTCCTTGTTAATTTGGGGGGAAAAACCATCTATATAGACGTGATGGTTGTCCAAGGTGCTTTAGATTTTAGTCTTCACCTTGGCCGTGACTATATTTATGCCATGGGGGCTCTTGTTTCTTCGCTTTTCTGTGTGGTTTGTTTTTTGCACAATGGAAGAATAGTGACCATAGATCAATTGTCGTTCTTTAGTCACCCAGTGCATCCTATACAACCATCATCTACTATCAGTTCTTATCCACAAGCACTACCTTCCTCATCACAGGTCAATTATGTGGCTACCCGTTCCGTCTCTGCATTTGTTGATGATCATGCAGATGGTCTCGTACATCATGTACTGGGGGCATTGGAACCTAATCTGTAGTTCATACCTACCGACATGTATTCCTCCCAAAGTATGGTCCTTCCCTCCAGTGTATATCTCTTGGGAGTCATGTTCTCGTATGGTCCATGAGCAGGAGTCCGAGGATGGTTCTGATCTTGTGTCAACCTCGTTTAAAAAATGAAACAAGGCGTTCTGAGGATGGTTCTGATCTTGTGTAAACCCCCTTTAAAAAATGAAACAAGGCGTTCTGAGGATGGTTCTGATCTTGTGTCAACCTTGTTTAAAAAATGAAACAAGGTGTTCTGAGGATGGTTCTAATGTTGTGTCAACCCCGTTTAAAAAATGAAACAAGGCATTCCCAGTAGTCAATCGAGTCTTTCTTAGATCTCGTCACTTAAACCTTTGTTACACCCACTTCGTTGAATGCAATGAAGCTTGGGGGGCATGTACCTCGATTGGATTATTATGTCAGGGGCATGTTAATCTTATTCAAGCATAGTTCTCCATGGTTCAAGCTTGTGTAAAAATGAACCCGTACATCGTTATACCTTTTATGTTTTGGTGCGTTAGGTGATTTCTTGTTTATTGTGTTTTTTGTCTTTTATGCAGATGTTATGAATATTTGTTGACACATTAGTAAATTATGTATTAAGTGGACATTTGCACAAATATAAATCATGGAAAAAAAATTTAGACATAACAAACAGAAACCATAAAACATAAATCGATGTATATCGTGTGGTGCACCGATGCGCTAAAAAAAAATGTATATGTCCAAAAAATAATGTATATGTTCAGGTTACAATCTGAGACACATGTCTCTCAAAACATCAGAAAAGGAAACCTAGGAAACTATTGTGGTGGGTTCTGCTCTCTGTAGCAGACCACTACTCGAACTACTCATTTGAGTAGTCTATGAATCTGATTTGACACACCCACGGTGTGTCGTTGGTACTATCACGGGATCTCCTCGAACCCTCTATAGTCTGAGATCCCCTCGGTCAATCACTCCATGTTCCGGGCTATCTCCTCCTCTGCGTCACCACCTGGAGGTGGCAGGGCAAGCTCTCTGTTCTCTCCCCTCCGGGCCATAGGAGCGAGACCCACCAGTCTCTCAGGTTTGATGTCTGCCAAATTGAACATAATTATTAGGGCATATATGTTTAAAAAAACCAAAACAAGATAAAATAAAAACTGGAATATAAAAGTGTAGCAGGCAACCCAAGTGTGTTACCTCTCTTGTCCCACTGCTCTCTGGGAAGAAGCAGCATATTCGGATCTCCGCTAAAATCTGTACCTGCATAGGGCCAGTCCTCAACTACTACCTGTTGACGATGCAGCCACTCCATGAAGACAGGACCCCATGATACTGGCTGGCTGCCACCTCCTCGTGGCATCACCATGGCCCACCTAGTGATTCGGGTCTGTCGTGGTCCCGACAATGGGACTTCCATATCCTGCAACTAAAGTATGGGTACCCGCTCTAGCATGAGTGGTACCAGAATGGAATCGTATCCGAACTACTTTGTCTCTCCTCACTGGTATTTAGTTAGCTGCCTCTTCATATTCAGAGACACTGCCTTCGCCCAATTGAACATGGTAGGATTGAGGCAATCTAAAGCCAACCATAGTTGGGTTTTAGTTGCCTCGTTTTGAGCCTGAGAGCTTGCTGCCCTCGTGATCGTAAATAATAAAACACACAGTATAGGTCATTCACTGTTGGGATCTGTAGCTTCCTGCTAGTGGGTGATTTGTGTGCCCCCAGGCACGCTCGTGCAATCAACATATCTAAAGACTATCCGATGACCCGCACACCGCCAATGCGGGGTCTCTCTCCTCATCGAGATAAAATAGTGAGGAAATATATGTCTGTCGAGTCAAACCCGACCTCTTGCCCCTGGATTATGAACTTACCCTCTGTCAAGTTCCATAAGCGAATCAAGAACTCTAGAAGGTTCAATTGCACTTGTAATAGTGGCATGAGGAAAAATTTGAGTAATCCACAGTTTCGAAGAACCTGCATGCATTGGGGATCAGTCTACCCTCTTTCATCATCGGTATCATGCGTGCGTTCTTACCATGCAAATACCATTTTTTCGCCCTGCATATGCAAATATCATCTGATTAGAACTTGTTTGAGTTGTTTTCATATTCTAAAATGGTGTAAAAATTAAATTTTTATGTTTGCTGCGCTCGTCGCAGCTGTTTCTACAACAACTGCGATGGTCAAATTTGATAGTTCACCATTTCTCGGATCGTCATAGGGTACATGTGTTTCCTGTGACGATGTCGATTTTGGCATGTTTAAAATTCACGGTCGTCGCAACCCCGCGGGGTATTTATGCGACGACTGAGGCGATTTTTTGGAATGAAAAATCCTTCCAAACTCAGCCAAAATGCATGAAATTAGAAGCTAAAACAATTAAAACATAGAGGCAAGGCCGAGATACTTACTTGGCGAAGATTGGCGTGGAATTGATGACCACAACTATGGAATTTGACCCCCAAATTTGCAAAGGTACGCGTTGATTGAAAATTACCAAGGTTAAAAACTAAAACAATGTAAATATGTTTTTTACGATAGACCTTATATAACCTTTTTTTGAAATTTAGGGTTTTTAACTATAGGCTTTTGGGTTTTACTATAGTTTTTTGGGTTTTCCTTATTGTTTTAGGGTTTTGACTTAGGTTTTTCTAACATTTAAACATGTATACTTGTCAAATGGGTCTTACACTTGGGTTTCTCTATGCAGGAACAGGTGTGTCTAATACAAGTTCTGATCGATGCATGCTTGGTAAATACTACAAAAATTTCCCACGAGTCCTCTTTAAACTCTTTTTTGACTCGAAAAATATGAAAAGATTGCCTGGTATTTTCCCTTTTTGACTCGTCAAAGAGAATAAAAATGGCAGTATGCTTTCAGCTCTTTTAGGACTGTTTAAACATGAAAAGATGGCCGAGATTTTGTTGTTTCAAGCTCGTTTTTGGTTACGAAACGTCGTGTCTCTAGTAAGTTTTCTACATTTTTTGGATTGGAAACACTATTTACGAAAAGTACTCCTTGATCGACATGGTCAAGCGGTTCTCTCGAGTATTGTTTTCTACCTTTTCGGCCTTGAGGGACACAAACTTAAGAAAAGGCCCCCCCCTGGAGTTTTCGTTTTTGTGTCTTTTTCAAACTCCCTAAACATGAAAAAGACTCTGATTTTTACCTATGTCGGACTCATTAAACCCTAACGACATTGGACTCGTCACCATGATGAGACCCAAGCTTCTCCTCCCTAGGGCTCGTTAAAATTTCACTAAGTTGGATTTGTCCGAAGGACGAACTTATATCGCAAGCATATGCTATCCCCTTCAAGCTTTTCTTTTAAAAATAATTGGGGTACTCGCCAGCAATGGTGGGGGAAAAATTGGAAATCTTCCATTGGTTACCTACGGCAGCTAGTCACTCTTGAACATCGACACTTTTGCTTCTCGTTGGGTTTGGGACATCCTCACATTGTCGTTGGCCTTCCGAGTTTTGGGTTTGTCATTTTTCCTCATTCCATTTGATCCTTGTTGTCCTTGTCAGACTTCCGATCCCTTGGTACTAAAATGCTACTGCATTCCAGAGTTGTGTCACCGATATGTTCAAGAGTTTAATCCTTCTGCAGTTTGCACCCTTACCTCCTCCTCTGATTCTCTGTTTCATCCATCTTCATCTTATTCCTTGTCTCATGTCGTTGATGAGGGAAACATTATTGCCCTCCTGTGATGGATCACTTCCTGTCAACATCAACTCATTATCTAGGAAATCGATCCAGAGATTCCTTTCAGTACCTTGGAACTTGCATGCCTCAATGGCAAGTTCTTCACACTCGATGACATGCTTGCATTATTGGTCTTCGATCTGGTGATTCCATGAGTGTTAGACTCTAGATCATTCTTCACACTTTGTGGATTGTACTGGCAGTACCTTGAGAACCATTGACATTACTGGTGATCTCTCTCGCGCTTATTAACGGTTTACATCATTGGCCGGTAATCAAGCAATTTTCTAGTATGATCGACTTCAGCACATCTATTCGCATATTAGAAATTGTACTTTGATCGGTTGGGATTCAAGACCCTAGACTAAGATTACATAAGTTCGGGTTGTGTGGATTGGTTCGTGATTGCATACATGACTCTTTAATTGGATGGTTGTGACCATACCTGAGTCTTTCTAGATGGCTGCGACCATACCTCTATCTTTATATATGGTCTTATTGATTGGGTGGCCGCGTCCATACCACAGACCAAGTTTTATCTATCTTTTGGATGGCTGCACCCATGCTTAGACTACATGTATTTCACTATCAGAGATATCAGTTGTACTTGTGCCTACGGGCTCTCAGTGATGGTGTTCCATTTCGGTTATGATTTTGTAAAGCATTTCACCCCTCCCACTCTCTCAGCCTTCATGCTTTAGGGAGCATCTGTTACATAGTAATTTTTCACTGGCCTCATATCCCCTGATCTCGGATAAAGTCAGTCTCTGAACGACATCTCCACTGTTTCATACATCAAATAAATGTGTCCACATCTTCCCAATCATTCAAGAAGATTAACAAGTGCTCTTTAATCCTGAAGATTGACCCTTTTACCCATGTTTTTGCATTGTCGCAAGTAAAACCCATTCTGTGTGCGACGTTTCTCTTTAATGAACTATAACGTCACGACGTCATCACAGGGGTACATCTGTTCTCTGCGACGATCATTTTTAGGGCTCGGCGCAAGTCCTCAAGATCTTTCTTGCGACAATGGCTCTGAATACATTGATTCCTTGTAATGTTGTCGCTGAGCCCTAGTGTATGACTTGCGATGATCTAGATATGGCAAATTAGTTCAAACATAATGCTTCTGGGTGGTTCTAGAACTGGTTTTTGGGTCAAGGGAGTTCGCGTTTCCTCCTCTGGGATGGTGGTTCCACCTTTTGAGAAACCTTCCTTGAGGATAAGCTCCCTCTCCCACATTTTATGGAGGCTCCTCCTCTTATAAAAGCACTCCCTATTGCTATGATCAGCTAGTTTTTGGGATTGAGCAAATTAGCTAGCTTTGGTGTGAGTTTGATATTTTGTAGTGTGAATTGCTGATAGTTTAGCAATTGGTTGTGGATTGCCTTAGCCTTGTATTAGTGCTTGTGAATGAGAGAGAGAGTTATCATCCATTTGGGAGACCCTTTTGAGAGTGAATGCTTGAAGAAGCATACTGGTTGGACCCTTCGAGAAGGCTTGCGACATCAAGGCTTGGTTGTAAGCTTTGCTTTTATTCATTTTAATACAATCAATGGTGATTTCCTATGTCTTGTGTGAAATATACTTGATAGCTTATGGTTCCTTGAATCTATAAGTAAATAGATCATTGTTGTACTCTGTTACGTGTTCTGTTGTTCTCTTGTGTTGTTTCAGGTGAATTGCTCATCCAAGGAGAAGGAAACGATAGTTGAAGTGGTGTAGCGAAAGCTCCATCTAACACCGGTTTGAGGTAGGCTCTATCAACAATGATTGTTTAAGGAAATTAGGTGTTGTTTTGTCTTGCTGTGACTAGACCCACTCTAGGGATAGAGGGATTGCCTCTGTCCGTAGAGGGAACATTTCCTACATCACATGCATATAGATGTATGGGGATGTACTCATGTATTATCTCTCAATGGTTCTCACTATTATCTTACTCTTATTGATGATGCATGTAACAAGGCCATGTTAAAAGTTCATGTAATAAAATTTAATGAAGGCAAAATAAGACAATGAGTAAGGGACACTTATTCCGAGCTAAATGCTGTGAAAATTATCCTAGTGGGCATCACTTGTTGTGTTTTATGGGTAGGGGGAAATTGGCAAAGGCAATGGGTAAGGCTTTGGAAAGGCAAAAGGTATTTTGGCACATTATTTATGAAAATAATGGAAATTAGGAGAAAAGGAAGGTGAAAGGTCACAGGCTGCATGTGATGAGGAAAATGAAGGAAAATAATGGAAAATTGAAGAAATAGAAGCATCAATGATAAAAAAGATTTTGAGGATCAGTTCACAGCCTTTTGTCAATTTAGTGTTAGAATTTGTCTTAGAAAGGAGAAAGCACTAAGAGGAGAAAGAAAGTAAGCAAGCAAGGAAAGGAAAGCAAAAGCAAGGAAAGGAATGGAAATGCAAAGAAGGACAAGGAATGTAAAGGAAGGCAAGGATCAAGAATCTTTAGCGGGAATAGTTGCAGGTAACAGATTGCATGTGTGATTTCCTAGTTGGTTTTGACATGCATGGTATGTGCATATTGGTATGTTGTTCTTTTGTTGTCATTGGCATGGATTTTGTTAGGTTTCGACAATGGATTTTAGCCTAGCCTTTCCATTTCTGGATAGCCATGGTGTGATGGGATTCTTTATCAGTTTGATCTTTGGAGTGCCAGATGATTTCATAATCCGGGGTGAGGTGGTCTCAGGGAAATTCCCAAAGGACTAGGAATCCCTTAATCGGTAATGGTAGGATACACAATAAATGTTGAGGCTGGAGATGAGAAAATTCCTCAAGGATGGTGAAGGAATTCGGAGGCATCCAAGCTCAGTTTGGTGTTGTGATCTCAGGACCAGTTTAGGTGAGATCACTGTATGGTGAGGGCGGAGGTGGTTTAACCTATGGATTCCCTTGGTTGTTTTTGGAGTGGTTTATCCCATGAGATCCCACATGCATGCTTGGAATATGGCACAAGGGTGATTGTCTGAAAGAAAGATTTGGTTTAGCTAATCTATGGTTGGGTGGTACATGGAAGTCCCAAACTTGGTTGGATTTTTCCTATGTTTAATAAGAGCTAAGTTTCTCTAGATTTTTATGAGTAAATGTACTTGTTATGATGTGGATTTAATGGTTGTTCTATTATGGTTAATGATCTAGTTATATGTTGGTTATAAGAATGGTTTTATAGCAGGTGCTTGTTATGGCTTCCATATGTTTTTATTCACTGAGGATTGGTTAATGAATGCATGGATTAACTAATGCTATTGTAACTATTATGAGAGGTTGTTATTCCTTCTCAGTAAACCTCATATAAGTTTTCAGATCCTTATGTTTAGACTTGCATTCATGATCTGTAGGTTGCATGCTCATCACGTGTTGGACATAATGTCTGTCATGGTTGGGCTTGGTTAGGTCAAGTCCTTGATCAAGTTTTGTGTTAGAGGCTTTGTCTTGGTGTTGTTTATTATCTTCAAAGGAATCATCAAGTTCTGAGTAGTGGTTTGGAGGCTAGCCTTGAAAAAATGGCTTAAATCTCGTAGTCTCTAACACAAGACTAAGTGAAAAAGACTGCAGTCTCTCCCTTGTAGGCAGTGTGGGAGTGACTAGAGGTTACAATCAGATGCATACCTTGTCATGGGAGCGAATGTGGGTTTAATTCATTGAAAGGCTAGGTTAACTCAGGGATTGGGCACCTGGAGTGGTGGATTGGCTCCTGGGGGTCCTATAGTACATGAGGGAGGTTTGTAAGGTTTTATTTTGTCTAATCCATTTCCTTAAGGTCTTATAGGAGGTTGAGTCTTATCATAGTGATCCTCAACTCATGTTTACCCCAGGAAAGCCGATGAAAGTGGGTAGATGTGAGAGGAGGCGGTTATAGGGTGGTACCAGAGCATGGTTCAACACTTGGACTGGATGGGATAGATGCATATTGTTATGCATGCATTGTCATGGTTAAGGTTGTCATGCATGAGGTCATTGCATGAATTTTATGTCATTATGATGTTATTGGTATGTTATGATGCTGATGTGTTGGCCGATAGAGCATGAGATGCAGATCATTAGAGCAAGGTTGTAACACTAGACTTTGAGGTAAGAATAGATCGCCATACATGTATTGTATGTTTGGCATGCAGGTATGTTGGTTAATGATTGTTATAAGCATTAAGGTTGTGTATATGTCTGTCAGTCTATGGTTGTTGTGGTTACATGTATGACTGATGTTAATTAATCTGTGTGATCATATGTACCTATGTCAGTTAGTCATGAAGGATAGTAACTTGTTTTTATATGCATTGTGGTCATATGCATGATGTTTAAGGTCATTGTACTTAGGATCTTGATGTTATATGTATCATGCTAATTTGGATTGGCATATGTGGATGGTTAGGGTTATGACATCAGGTATGAGTCGATATGCTTGTGATATTGTGTCATAATAATCTAGACTGACTATGCATATGTGATTGTTATGCATGAATGCCAATTGTTTATGAGTTTATGATGTGAACATGTTAGCTAGTTATTGTTATTGATATCATGACCTTATTTATGTTTGAGTTGACGTGTTGTGAAGTTATATCATTCTAATCTAGATTGATTGTTTAGTCAAGATAGCCTCCCCTGAGATACATTAAGATATGAGTTTTCTTATGTTGTCTACTTGGTGCTCAAATGTTTGATTATGTCATCTATTTTTTGTTTGAATGTTTGACTACTTACATGATATGATTCTGTATCTATAATATTGCATGAAGGAATGATCTTGTTTGAGATAATTGCACTAACACATATGTGCCGAGAACAACTTATATGTACTTGAGTGTAAGTATGTGATAGTTGCAGCATTATGTATTATCACTGATGAATGTGAGTTGATTATTGATTATGACATGGTAGTTAGACTTGGTAAATGTTGATTTCAAATTGATAGATATGATTTCTTGATCTTTGGAATGTGTGGCTGACATGTATGTTTAGTGACAAGGTAGCATGTTTGGCACCACAAGGTAGGATAACTGGTATATTGTTATATTTATTTATACACTGACAATTATGTGTTTATGGTGGTATGATGTAGGGATTGCATGGAAAAAGAGACTACCATGAAACCTTAAGAAGGACTGAGTTGAGATTTTCCCTTGGAAGCATTGGGAACCCATGGGGATTGAGTCGTGGTGTTTGTTGCTAGTTTTGTGTTTCTGGTCATTGTGTTTTGTTTGTGCTTGACTTGTAGTTTTGATTATGTCTGGTGCATGGCCATGCCACTTTGTTTGTGGTGTCATATTTATATTGGTTTTCATGGTATTCTTCTTCTTTGTTTCTTTTTCTTGCCTTTTATGTTTGAGGGTCTTGGGAATTGGTTGGGAAAGAGGAAAGTTGATGGAGCTCAGGGAGAGCTGTGTGGTATCCGACAGGTAATGTAAGATCTCGATGAAGCTGGTGCATGTATAAGGGGGGCTGAAGGCAAGAGTATGACAGTCGGTTGGATTTGTGGGGTCCGTTTGGGTAAATGGATGGTGGCAGGAAAGTCGTGAGAAAGGTAATATGAAAAGTAAGGTAAAAATATTTGAGGTGTCAGATGGCTTGGTTATGTTGGGAACTGTGGTTCTCAATGTTGTGCATGGATAAAGGGATTTATCTTAACCTTTACCTTAGGATATTTGGTAATTATGTTGTGATCATGATTATGCTAATTTGTATATAAGTATATATGTTTGTTGTTGTCTGACAGGGTCATTAGAGATCATGACTGTTTTATGTTGATTCTTATATATATATATATATATATATGTCATTGTGTGGAAGGGTTGTCAAGGATAATTATTGTGGAGGAATAATTGTTTATGCAGGTGAATGGCATGAATAGGGTCCTAGTTTATGAGGAATCAAATGGGAAGAGTAGCCTTGAACGATCTATGAGGTTAGTATCACGTGGATGCAAATTGATATTATGTGATTATATTATGTCTACATTTATGTTATGGACATGTAATGCTGAGGGATACATCAACGGAATGAAAGTAGTATGATCCATGGCATGCTGGGACAAACATGGATAAGACACTAGAATTAAGGTTTCTTGGTAGAGACAATATGGTTTCTAGATGTGAAATGCTACTTTTGTGTATTTGTTGTACATGATGTACCCATGGTGTTGTGTGCATATTGCATATATAGTGTTGTGTTCTTGTTGCATATATGGTATTGTGTACATATAGTGTTACATGCATGTTGCATATATGGTACTGTGTACATATGGTGTTGTGTACATGTGGTCTTATTGTTGGCTTATATGGGCCTGACCCAGGTTCGAAAGAATTATTTAGCCGAGCAAATCCCGCAATTACCGGCCCTTTCGGCAACAGCCCGCAGAGCGCGGAATGAGGTCTCATCCGAGGTAGCAGGGGAGGGTGCTGGAACTAGGTTTCTACACCCTTGGGGGGTCTAGATGTGGTCTAGAGGTTTCGCGCATCGTTCCACAGCTTCGTGCTGCTTTGTTTCACACAGATAAGAACAATCTTTACCAATTATTAGCGCGCAAGGTCTATTTGATGAAGTATTGTAAATAAGATCTACTTAGCAGGATATTTAAGCAAACATTTATCATATATTACCATTTTTCGCACTTAGAGTAAACATAGATTCACATGTATTCAAGATGTAAACATATGCGCATAGATCAAACGGTGATATTAACCATGCAAAAATCTAGATCCGCGAGAGTTCAGATTTAACACAGAATTATAGAAGCAACTTATCTTTATTCTCTTTCTTCACCAATACATCCAGATTCGCCTTGCGGACTCAGCTGCAGGGGCCCACGCACACAGCTGTGGATTCTTCTAGGTCTCTACGCACACAGCTGCAAAGTCTCTATCCACTACCCAAACCCTTGACTCAGACTTACAATTGCTTTTAAACTATTCCCCTAAAAAACCCATTACATTTCAGATCCAAAATCATACAATAAAACTTAGCTACCTCTACCCATAGAGCCTCGCTCTATTTATACCTTTCATGGACCGTGATCCACAGGCAGGCTGACTCAACTTACATTTCTTTACATTATTTTTGGGCGGACTACCCTTTGGCTTCAACTTATTACAAATCGAGCTCCGCACATCCCACGAAGTCTTTACCCTATCTTTATCCAAAACTTCGGGCTTTGTTCCCCATGACTGTTGCGCGAGGCTTCTACTACCCAACAGTCCCCCAACACAATCATCGTAACTCATCCCAAGTCACTCGGCTAGTTCGACCAACTTTACGCGGAGATCAGTTAGCAGCTTCTGCATCATGCCTATCTCTGCAATAAATTCAGCTGTGAGCCTCTGTACCTTTTCCATGTGAGCCGCTGAAGCATCCTTATCACTTGTAAGTGCTTGCTCCATCACACATACTGCCAACATCTGTGTTACCTTGCCTTCAATGGTTGTAGATACGCTAAACGCTTCATCAAGCCAGGGCTGGATATGTTCTTTAAGTACTACCTCCTATTGCCACACCGCGCCAACTTGGGCTTTGAGAGCCTGGGCCTCCTTCATTTTGGCCAACCGCGACGTGATAGCGACCGTTTGTGCAGCCCTGCGGGCGGTGTCATAGGCTTGCTGTAACTCGCGCGCCTCAGTTTCCACTTGTTGTATGGTTGGGTCCTCCTGCAGGGATGTGAGTATCTTGAGAGACTGACCTAGTAGTTCTGAGCATTCACAAACAACACTCCTCATTGGTTCCAATCCAGTTAGAATTTCGCCGCGGCGGTGTTCCCATTTGGTCGAGGGTGTGGGTGGTTGGGCCTTGAGACGGAGCTCTGCAACTTGTAATGTGAGTTCCACCTGAGCTTTTGCGGCCTTTGCTTGAGCCGTACGAAAGCCGACTACCATGTGTTGAATCTTGGTAGCTGGTGGGAGGTCCTCGAGGATGGCTAGATCGAGTACCATGCTACACGCCTCCATCACAACTTGTTCTACCTCTCGTTATCATGCAGCCAAGTCATCATGCTGGAAAGTGACCTGTTTTAACTTTGCCTTCTGCTCCGTCAAGATGTGGAAAGCACGACCTTCCCTGGCTTGAAATTCCTGAGTTACTACCTCTTGTACTAGGTATAGTACTTCTCGAGACAGGGTGGCTAAATTTAATTCCCAACTACCTTCTTTTCCTACGGCTGCGGTTCAGACAACACCTGCTGGTAATGGTAGGATGTGTGGCGTGTTCGTGCTGACCATCTGCTTGGCGATGGCTATATCTTCTGCTAGCTGTTAGTTGACCCAGCCCGGGGGCTACTCTTGCAATGCTTGCAACTGCGCTCTGATCTCCCCCAACATAGTTGTCTGTTTAGTGATTAGTTCATGCAACGTGCTGTTGGTAACATTGCTTGATGGCTGGCTACTGTCCATGAATTCTTTTTCCAGAGCCTTCATTGTTTTGGACTTTTTTCGGGTGGCCAGTGATTCCTTGGTGCGCAACTGCTTGAGGTGGTCCTGCGTCTCTATTTCTTGTTGCGGGTCCTGTTCCAAGTCCATTCCCTGATCTGCTTGGTCCCCTTCTATTCTCGGGCTCATGGTAGCCTCCTGCTACAACGCGGCTTGGTGTTCCTGACGTGTCTTTGCTGCGAGTTAGGTGAGTCACTGCTGGCGTTCCTTCTTCTGCTACTGTGCTGCCAGTCTGTCGAGAACAACCTAGTCTGGGGTGTGCCATTCTAGAGGCCATGCTACTAATACCGTATAAATGGCATCATCTATTGCAAGGAACGGAAGTGTGACCCATGATCGCTCTGGATACTTTCGTGCAGGGATATACACATGATGCATGTCTGCTTTGAACTCGACCATGCTTTGAAAGTTATTGTAGATTGTGGGGGACATGTGCGGTCTTCGATCAATCCGTGTCTGTATCTTTCCTTCCATGGAGGTCCAAAATGCCCGGATCGTGGAAACCCTTGCAGTGTCCTTGGTAGCCCATAGCGAAATATATCGCACGGCTTCGTGTAGGCTATCCTCTAGGCTGGGAAACTGGCTCTCCTGCGGCATTTCACCTGTAACCAGAAGGATTGAGAGCAGCAACCATGCATAATGAAATGTCTTACCTTTATCCTGTGCTTCTTGGTAATTGGTCAGAAATTTGGTGCATAAAAACTGTGCCCAATTGAACTGAACTCCCTCGACACACTTCCCTGCTAATGCGATGGCAGAGGCTAGCACTTCATCTGCACGACATTTTCTCATGAGTTTACTGAATAGTATTTGAGTGGTGACTCATACTATGTGGTCGCTGATGCTTGCTATGACATACCCCCGCTTTCCTTTATCCATATGGTACTTCGCCTTCACTGTTTCGGCGAGGCCTCCCTCGCTACTGGTGCCTGCTATGTCTACGGGGTTATTCCCTTTAAATGACAGGTGCGTAATCCAGTGTATTAGGTCGATTATGATCGGGATCGGTTCTTCCAACCAGAGATATCCAACATGTATGAGACATAGCAACTGTCGGATCACAAATATGGTGATGGTCATGCGGTGATAGTGAGGTATCCACCTGAGATTTAATAGTCCCACCTTCTCCACACCTAGTAACCACTTCTGTGGCAATAACTTGTCTTTAGCTAGTTTGAGGAACTTGTTGCTGTCTGCAAGGTCCCACTCTTCAAATTTGATGCTTGGGACGCACCCCATCGGCAACCCTTTGAACCTTATGTCATCCGGAAGAAGCGAGCTTTGGAGCACAGTCTTTGCAACGTCCACGTCTTTTAGTGTCTTGGTCGTCCTAGTCCAAGGAGAATGATACAGGGGTAATAATGGGAATTTGAACGCAACTTCTTCTTCCTCAGCCTGTGCATCAATCTGATCAATTAGGTCTTGCAGATCATCATCCTCTGCAGTGGGTTTAGTGGTCACTGCTTTGCCTTTGTCGACTACCAAGCGTTTGTTGAACCTTGGTGATGCTCGGACTATTCCTCCTGTCTGCTTGTTCTTCCTGGGTCACAGGGTACGTGGAGACTTAAGAACTTTGGGAACCTGAGTCACGTCCTTGGACTCTTCTTGATGCAGTTGCATTTCCTCTACGAACCGTGCTCGGGTTCTTGCCATGCTACTCATGGGGTGCCTAGTAGCCGCATACTCACGGTTATTTGCTGGTGCAAACTACCAAAAGTCAAGTGCCAGCCACACACTATGAGGTTTGAAAAAATTCCTTCCCTCCGTTTTTAGTTTATTAGTGGCGTCGAGTTGGTAGATATTTGTGTATCTCATCCGGAACTTTCATCTTAATGACTCGCTGTTTGCTCCTCTCTGATGTGATCTAACCTTCCTGTTAGGGCCAATGTGTCTAACGGTCATATTTTGACTTTTCTCTGCGGTAGCGCTATCCTTGGAGTGCAACTGCGATCTTGGGGACTGCTTGACTTGGCAAAGAATCCTTCTGCTGCACTGGTTTTCCATAGACTGGTTTATAGTCCCACTCCTTGTTTCAACTACTCGAGGCGCTGAGATTGTAGTTTCTACTGCTATTCAGGTGCTCGCACCTTTGGTGCGAGTTCGGACCTTTCCTGCTAGCCCAGGCTGCGAGAACCTCTAAAGCATTTGGGTAGTCGGTTGGGGGGTTATGTTCTTCCGTGAGTGTGGGCGTAGCCATGATAACAGGGTCGCAGCGTGTTCCTGGGCTACTGTACTAGATCCGTCCCTTTGTAACGCACTTTGCTTCCTTAGCCGTAACCATAGTTTATTGATATTGCGGGCGACGACTACTCTGTTTCTTTTGAGCCTCCCTCTGCCGTCTATTACAGGCCCAACGAACCCGGGGTATCTGCAACTTCCCTGATCCCTAACTAACCTTGGCGTCAGCCGCTGGTGCATCGATCTGTCGGGGTGGCTTTGGACTACTAAGTCTAAGCGGGCTGGGTGTTAGCACATCATACCCTTGTAGCTTGTTAATCCATGCATGCGCCTGCCTTTGACCTCCGTGCCTCTTCCTTCGCATTTTTGGGACTGCACTTTTTCTTGAAGCAATGGTTGCACGCGGTATCACCACGGGTACTTTCGCCGAATTTGGTTTCAACTTCATGGATTCGACTGGTTCTTCGCCTTTCGCAGCAGTCTCCTCAGCTGGCAGCTCCTTTGCTCCTATTGTGACCATCCTGTTATAGTTTGTAGTTACTTCATGCAGTCGGTTCTGCCATTGTTCAACCTCTTCATCCGAGTTCGACGTGCAAGAACTATCACGGTCCCATGAGAATCTGCTGTCCGTTGTTGGATTCACCCTGTCCTGATCTTGCGTTGTGATCTGGTAGATACAGTCCAATTCCTCATCACTGTCTTCATCGCGCACAGGTTTAGTATAGCGCGCCCCTTCAGCTGGATCCAACATAATCACTATGCGGAGAGATTTCTTTTTGAAGATCATATTTTGTTTTTTGAGGTTGATGATTCCATTCATATCTATTGCCCAATCGATCCCTAACAACGCCGGATATGGGTTGCTGTTGTCCACAATTTCGATGACTTCAAAATCGATTTGCGTGCTAGCGTCGTTGATGTCCACTGTAACCCCTTACAATCTTCCCATAGGCAGAATCTTTTGTTTGTTGGCCATCCGCAATTGGATCGGGGATCATTATAGCGTAGGCCTGCCCCTGCGTTCCCAAGTCTGTTTTGGTAGGACATTTGCATCAGAGCCCAAATCTAAAACAACCTGGTCCATCTCATAGTCTCTAATCTCGACAGTCAGTCGCATTTCTTGGCCGATGTGCAAAGCATGTTTTCCCAACTTCTGGACCATTCATGGTTCGTCCACCCCTGCGCATCTAGTTATTAGCTCTTGTAGTCATTACACCACTTTAGCATCCCTGAGTAGCTTCATACATGTTTCTAAGAAGGTAGTTATTAGAGAAGTATCCTGTTCCAGTCGCAATTGCTCCTTACTACCCGAAGTAGATGCTTCTGTGAAATTCTTCTTAGATTCCATAAAGGTTTCCCTTGGTCACACCAAATCAAATTCCGGTTGTTTTGCGGGATCCTTACAGACCCACATATCCTCTTTTGGCTTCTTCCCCTTATCTTCCCCTAGAGCTGCACCACTTCTAACCATCATATTTACGTTAGGGTCTTCTGCACGTGGTTCAACCTTCATCTTTTGGACGTTCTGAGTGGGGTTAGCTGGGAGCACCCCCTTTTCCTTGATTTGAGAAATCAGCGTGGGGAAATCGACTGCGTCGTGATCAAACTGGTACCAGGATGAGCAACAGGATTTAGTCGGGTTTGTGCAGTCCCGCGCGTAATGCCCAGGTCCTCCAAAATTATAGCATATTAATTGTCCTCATCCCTCTCTAGGTCCCATTCCTCCGTGGCCCCGTCCACGTCCTTGGAATCCCCCTCACTCAAGTGGTGCGGATGGATCCCTCCCACGCGTCTCCAATTGCATCCTATATGCAGGTGTTCGATCCCTCAACATCTCGTAACTATGGAAATTTCTGTCCTCGTGGCCCACCATTCTGCAGAAGTTACAAAATAATTGTTGAGGAGGGGGTTGTCTTAAGCTTGGAAATAGGTGACAATTGTCCATGGCATGCTTTCCTCCCACTTGACAGATTGCGCACCAGAGTGTGGGCGCCATGCTTGGCCCAACTTGTACCTTTGGTTGCAATGTTATTGGTCCCCCTCCTGCCATATAGTTCGTGAATATTGGACAGTGGTCCTTATCATGGCCCAGTCCCTTACATTTGATACACCACACTTCTTCCCATACCTCTATCCCAGGTGCTTGTCCTTGTTTCAAGCTTCACATCTCTAGACATAAGTTTTGTATTTGCACTTGGATTTACTGTACTCCCAATCCTGGGTCCTGTATTGGGGTTTCGTTCAGCCGCATTGCTGCCTCCATCACTTCAGCTTGGGTTGAGATCTTTTGTTGCGACAGAGTCGGTCTCATATATGGCGCTAATGATGCAACAAGCCAAGCGCGGTGCTGCGCATCTGTCAGTGTCATGTTGGCCTTGCGGATGGTGCTTTTCAACCTCTGATCCAAATCCCACGGGGTTTCACTAGGCAACATTACAATTTCCTTAAACCCAATAACTGACTGTGATTCTAACTTGGATCGCCCAAATTCCTTGTTTAGTGCCTCCTGGATTGCTGTTATTCCTTCATTTGGATGATTACTTGAATATTTCATGTATCAGGTCAATGCGTGATCCTACAACATGCTAACTAAGGTAGCCTTCTTGACGTTCTCATCTGTGATGCCCTGAGCATCCCATACAGACTTTATCACAAACCAGAACCAGCCTGGTTCCTCATTGCCTATTGTGATGCAGGAAAGTGTTCCCTCTACGGACAGAGACAACCCCTCTAGCCCTAGAGTGGGTCTAGTCATAGGAAAGACAGATCAACAATCGATTTCCTTAAACAATCATCGTTGGAACCTTACCTCAAACCGGTGGTTGATGAAGTTCAGTTGCACTACTCCAGCTTCCGCTTCCTTCTCCTCAATGAGTGATTAACCTGAAATAATACAAAGGAAAAGCAACAAAGCACGTAACCAGGAAACAACAATGATCTATTTACTCATAAAGTCAAGAAGTCATGAGATATCAAGTAAATTACATACAAGACATAGGAAAACATCATTGATTGTATTAATAATGAATTAAGAGCAAGTTTACAACCAAGTCTTAACGTCACAAGACTTCTCAGAGGGTCCAGCCAATATGTTTCTCAAGCATTCACTCTTCAAGGATGAATCTCCCAACATACAATGTCTCTCTCTCACTCATAAGATTTAACACAAAGTTAAGGGCACTCCACAACCTTCCACAAGCTATCAACAATCCCACACTTGTCACACACACACCAGCTATCTATCAAACTCAAAAGCACTAGCAGCACTGCCCAAGCAAAGGAACTAGCAGATCATAGCAAAGGTGAGTGCTTTAATAGGGGAAGGAGTCTCCATGAAATGTGGAAGGAGGAGCTCATCCTCAAGGAAGGTAGCACAAATGACGGAACTACCATACCAGAAGGGGGAGGGCGACCCAAACTATGCCAACAACTAGGTCTGGAGACATAGACTGTTGAAATGAATTCGCCCAATCTGGCTCGTCGCGGGCCATAAACTAATTCTTTGCGACAACATCGCGAAGAGACGATGCACGCAGACTCATCGTCGCAAGGCACAACTCATAACCTTGTGCCGGGTCTAGAAATCCAACCATCGCGGGAAACAGATGTACACCTGCGACGGAGTCACGATGAGACCGTTATGGACATGGGAACGTCGCGTATATTAAGGTTTTACTCGTGACAAGACAAAAACTTAGGGAATGAGGGTCAACTTGCAGCAGCAGAGAGCATTTTCTTAATCTTCTTACATCAGTGGGAAGATATGAACATGTTTATTTGACACATGACACAACAAAAGGATTGAAATAAGGACAGTGGCAAATCACTGTGTAACAGATGCCCCCTAAAGCATGAAGCCCAAGAGAGTGGGAGGGGTGAAATGCTTTACGAAACTGTCTGATCTGGAACCACCTTGAAGATCCTATAGGCGCAAGTACAACTGATATCTATGATAGTGAAATACATATAGTCGAGGCATGGGCGCAGCCATCCATAAGACATATGGAACTTGGTCTGTGGTATGGACGCAGCCACCCAGTTGATAAGACCATAATAATGACAAAGGTATGGTCGCAACTATCCATGAAGACTCAGGTATGGTCGCACCCATCCATCAAAGAGTTATATATGTAATCACGAACCAATCTACGCAGCTCGAACATATGTAATCTTAGTTCGGGGTCTTGAAACCCAATCGATCATAGTACAAATTCTAGCATGCCAACAAATGTGCTAGGGTTGAGCATGATAGAAAGTCGCTTGATTACAGGTCAATGATGAAAACCGTTAACAAGCACGAGAGAAACCACCAATAATGCCAATGGTTCTCAAGGTACTGTCCAGTACAATCCACTAAGTGTGAAAATTGAACTGAAGTCGAACACTCGTGGAATCACCTAATCGAAGACCAATTATGAAAGTCTGTCGTCAGGTGCGAAGAACTTGCCATTGAGGCATGCAAGCTCCAAGGTACCGAAGGGGATCTCTAGATCAATCTCTTGGATAATGAGTTGGTGTCGACAAGAGATGATCCATTACAGGAGGGCCATAATGTTTCCTCCATCAACGACATGAGATGAGGAACAAGTGGTAGATGGTGAAGCAGAGTATTAGAGGAGGAGGTAAGGGTGTGAATTGAAGAAGGATTATACTCTTGAACACATCAACGACATGACACTGGAATGTGGTAGCATTTTGGTACCAAGGGATCAGAGGCTTGATGGAAACAACATGGATCAGATGGAATGAGGTAAAATGACAACCCAAAACCCCGGAAGGCCAAATGAGAGTGACTAGCTATCACAGGTAACCAATGATGACTTCCAAAATTTCCCCCCACCATTACTGGCGAGTACCCCAATTATTTTTGAAAACAAGCTTGAAGGGGATAGCATACGCTTGTAATATAAGTTCAACCTTCGGTCGAATCCAACCTAGTAATAGTTTAACGAGCCCTAGGGAGGAGAAGCTCGAGTCTTGTCATGGTGACGAGTCCAACATCGCTAGGGTTTAATGAGTCCGACACAGGTAAAACTGAAAGTCTTTTTCATGTTTAGAGAGTTTGAAAAAGACACGGAAAAGTAAATTGCAGGGGGGTCCTTTTTTGTAGATTTGTGTCTCTCGAGCCCGAAAAAGTATAAAATAATACTCGAGAGAACCACTTGAGCATTACGATTAAGGAGTACTTTTCGTAATTAGTGACCTTGATCCAAAAGAGTAGAAAAGCGATCGAAGACACGCCATTTCGTAACCAATATCGAACTTGAAACGACAAAAGTCAGGCAATTTTTTCACGTTTATACGGTTGGAAAAGAGCTCAAAGTGGACCGCCTCTTATTTCGTTTAACGAGTCAAAAGGAACAACTCGACAATCTTTTCGTCTTTTAAGTCGGAAAAGAGCTTAAAGAGGACTTTGCACAAAATACAGATCAAGTGTATACGAACCATAATAAGGGCTAGCCATCATTATTTCTACACAAAACATCGCACCATAAGATTCATTCGACATAAATAGATTAGATATGTAGAAATAAGGTCAAAAACCCAAAACCCTAATTAAAAACCCAATATAAATGAAGAAAACCCACAACCTAAAGTGTAATTCCTAATTTTTTTCAAAAAACACTATAAAAGGGGGTGTGGTAATTCTATTTTTTTACATTTACATTGTGAATTTTTACCTTTGGCATTTCGGAGCACAAACTTGAGCGGACTTCTGAAGTCGATTCCAGCATCAACGGTCCACAGTTTCGCTTGAAACTTTCTCCAAGTAAGTACATTCCTTCTTGCGCTGCATTTTAGTGGTTTTTTTCATGCAATTTGGTGTTAGATAGGTGGTTTTAGGCAGATTTTCAAATCCGAGTGTGCCTCTCGGTCGTCGCGGAAAATCCCCTCGGGTTAGCGACGACTGAGCATGGTAACACGTACCACGTTCGGGATCGTCGTGAGAGATTGATGTACTCTCCCGACGATTGCAGGAAAAATGAACTATTGAGCTTGAGCCGTGTTACACTGAAATTTGTCACCATGACTATCTGCAGTTAATATGGCTCCATCAATAGTCATATTATCCTCCTTGTCAAGCCTCATACCTCTACTCTTCATGTCAAACTTCAAAAAGAGAGAAAGTCAGTTAAAAACATGTTTATCTCTGGGTACGCAGGTTCTCTCTACCTTGCCTGCGTGTACGCACTCCAAACACACTGTACCTGCGTACTTGTACGCTCTGTAAGCCAAAGGATGGGTGCGTACCCCTGTAAAGGTCAAAAGGCGCGAGTTTCATCTTTAAAAAGTTACTTGTGGTCACTTCTAGAGCCTTCTAGAAGAGTGTTTGACGTGTATTGAGCGCCTCCAGATGGTTCATGCATCCCTATGATAGAGGAACTTATCCCATCAAGAGAGGAGCTACCCCATCCAAAAGAGGGAGTATCCCATTGATGTTGGAACTGAATAACTTCCTCTAGAACACTATAAATACAGGCATTGGGCCAGAGGAGGGGAGGTTGAAAGCTGAACATTCCAAAGGGTAAATGCTGCTGGAATTAGGACTTCCATTGTTGACTTGTGAGGAGAGATTACCATCCTTTCTTGTTGCCATATTGGGAGTGGGTGAGCTTGTCAAAGTAGAGGAAATCTCTTGCTGGACCCTGGGAGGAGCTTGCACAACACCAAGGCTCAGGTTGTAATGGTTCCTTTTTTGTTTCCTTAATACAAATAAGTCCATTCTTCTCAATGATTTGTTGTTAATGAATTATTTCATGTACTCCTTGGTCTATATGATGAATATGCTTTGTTTTATGAAATATTCAGGTGTTATGTAATCGTTTGCTTTGTTAGTGTATGCAGGTCTTAAAGTGAAGGAGGAGCTCATCTGGATCAGCAAGGCTGGACTGCTACAACAAGCGTTGGACCTAAGGTAAGATCGGAAAACACTTGGTTTCTCATAGAATAATGTCTGTTTAGAGAAGGATTGCTCTTGTTTGGTTTGTTTGTCACTAGAGAGTCTTAGACTCCTAGGGAGGTTAGGTTTGTCCGCAAAAATAACTCTTTCCGCATGACAAGCCGTCGCCGTTGTTTGGAAAATAACCGTGATGACGCTGTAAAGTTGAAATTATTTATAATTTATGGATTTAAACTTATAAAAAGAGTTTCTAATTCATATTTCCTTTAATGCAGAGCAACATGGAATTTGTATGGCAAGAAAGAACTCACGATATCAACAACGAACAAGCGTTCAATGATCTCGACTGCCGAAGAGGTTTACTTGCTTGTGGATTATTAAAATTATTCCTCACTCTGCATCTTCGAGCCCAACTTGACTTGTTAGAGTTGCTAATTCGTGCTTGGAACCCAACGGATGGAAATTTCGTTATTCGGGGCAAAGACATTGAGTTTGATGCTACGAACATATATTTCTTGACTGGATTGTCCCGTCAAGGTGAGAGGTCAATTTTATAGGGCCAACGAACCGACGGCGAATCACTGGAAATGTTGATAGCATGGGTGTGCCTAGGGGCACGTAAATCAACCTCTAGTGGGAAATTGGCGATTCCAACAGTAGAAGACCTGATTCTCTGCTCAGTTCTATTTATGGTGACGAGAGTAGTGGGCTCCCAAGCCTAACATGAGGCAACAAAGACCCACCTTCGGTTGGCTCTTGATTGCCTTAACTTGACCATGTACAACTGGGCTGAAGCAGTGACCAGTAACATAAAGAGGCAACTCACCAAGTGTTGTGGGGAGACGAAGCAGTTCGGTTACGGGTCTATTCTGATCTCGCTCATGTTAGAGCGAGTGCCGTCACTTCAGTTACAGGATATGGACTTAGACAGACCGAGATCGTAGGCGATCCAGATCACTTGCTGGGCACATGTCATGCTGCGAGGGGGTGGCGGCCGACCAGTGCCATGGGGGACACTATTCCTAGGGTGGCTAGATCACCAAATGATCTTTTTCAAGGATTGACCATACACAGGTATGGATTTTCGTAGGGATCTTGAGATGATTCTTCTTGCTGGTGAGTAGTGGGACAATGGAGGTAAAACACTTGATCACACTATTTTGTATTTTGTCTTTTATGATGTTTTTGGATTTTTTCATGCATATGTCTTAATGATGTATCTTATGTTACTTGCAGATGTGGGACCAGAGAGGCCTGTGGGACTAGCTCCAGAGGCATGGAGGGATCCACAAGGCATCAGAGAGCTAGCCTTGGTTCCCCTAGCTGGTAGTTTAGTGGAGATAGTGGCATGTAATCTTAAGGGCCTGATAGAGGGGATCCCAAATTACAGGGGGTCGAAGAGGTCCCCATAGAGTATCACATACATACAGTAGGGGTGATACCTAGGGTGCATAGATTCTTGAGATGAGTTGCATGAGTAGTGGTGTGCTACAGAGAGCATAACCCACCGCAGTAGATGCCTAGGTTTTACTTTCTACTGATTTTTTGAGAGACATGTGTCTCGGATGTACACAGACTCTATTTTTGTTGACATATACACTTATTTTTTGAGCGCCTTGGTGTGCCACACGACATCTATATATATATATACATGCTATCTTATGGTTCATTATTGTGTCTAAATGCTTCTACACAATGTTTGATTACATGTTGCGTAAATGTTTGTCTAATACATGATTTGCTAATGCATCAGTTAATGTGTTTAATCTTCTTGGAATATGTTGATATGTAATAAAATAAAAACTTCTTTCCAATAATTTAACACGTAAATACAACCTTAAAATCTAATGATCTCTGACGGAATAATGCCCGTTAAGTTGGTGGACAACAAGCTGAGAATCCAGATTCACAACCAATGCACGAATATCGAGGTTAACCATCTCGGTCAGTAATTCAATAACAACTCTATATTCAGTGACATTTTTTGTGGTGCAACCCAAACAAATGCCTTGAAGGTCCACTAACTCATCGTGAGGATCGTAGATCACCCATGTCGCAGAGGAAATATTCCGGGTACTACGGCAGGCACCATCAGCGAAACCAACGTAAGGCATAACATACATCTGCAAAAGAAGTAAAAAGACACAATAAGTGGCGATTACGCCTACACACCAAGCCATACAAGCAAACACACACTGAAAACACACGTATGTACAAATCAGATGCATGGGAATCATGCATAATATTTTTCAGATAAAGCCCATTTCGGGGCTTATCTAGAGGATTCCCTTCATAATCGATCAGCTCATAAGCCCCTTTTTGCAAAATACATTTTAGAATGTAGGGCCCATGCCACATAGGCTCAAATTTTCCTGCCCCCAGCTTATTATTCTCTTGATCATAGAGCAGGACTAGATATCCTTCAACAAAAGAACGGGGATGAACAGTTTGGTCGAAGTGAGTTTTCACTCTCTTCTTCTGTGCTTCAATGACTAGAGAGGCTAGTCGATGGGTCTCGTCTAACCGTTCTAGGTAAAGAAGACATTCTTCTACTGGAGTAGTGTTCAGGAGAAATTCGACGACTAATTTAAGCGAAGGATTTTCACATTCAATTGGAAGAGTGGCCTCCATACCGTAAACTAATTGGAACGGGGTGAACCTGGTGGCATCTTTCATGGAAGTTCGGTAGGCCCATAAGGCGGAAAACAACATCAGATGCTAGTTGGACTTGTGCATGCCAATGGTGCGTTGAAGCATCATGACCAACACTTTGTTGACAGCTTCTACCTGGCCATTGGCTTGAGGATAATACTGTGTTGAACTATCATGCCGCAAGCCCAACTGGGTTGTTAACTCAGTCATCATATGATTATGGAAATGAGAACTGTGATTAGTGCCAATAGCCTGAGGGACTCCGAAATGTGAAATGACATGATTAAATAAAAATTGTGCCACTGTCTTACCGTCATTAGATAGTGTAGGCATTGCCTCGGCCCATTTCGTGAAATAATCAACAGCAACGATGATACACCCATGCCCCCCGAGCGAGCGAGGTATACAGGTCATATAATCAATGCCCCATTTGGCAAAAGGGTCGACGGTAATGGCAGGGTGCAAAGGAGCAGGTGGTGCACACATCTTTTGTTGGTAGATTTGGCATGCATGATAAGAGCGGACGACGAGAATGCAATCCTTGAAAATAGACGGCCAAAAGTAACCAGCACGGTGGATGTTTTGAGCAGTAGCATACCCAGACATATGACCTCCACAAGTGCTGGAGTGGCAATCATTCAAGACTCATTCCACCTCCTCGAATGTCAAACAACGACGAAGAATAGAGTCAGCGCCGACCCAATATAGGGTGTCCCCAATAATGTGATAGGGTTGAGAATGATGGCGAATACGTCACCGAGCATCTTTAGATAAATCAGAATGAAAGGAGGACGTCTAAAGGTAGACAATAATATCCCCGTACCATGGATCAAGGGTGCTAATAAAAAATAGAGACTCGTCCGGAATATGGTCCTCTGATCGAGAGGGTGCAGTTGCAGATGGTAGGGAGTAGAGCAACTCAGCGAAAACAAGGGATTTCATAGACTTGGCTGTAGTGAACTCCAAGTCAAACTCTTGAAGGATGACAATCCATTTTGAGTATTTGCCCCCCAGTAACTGACGTGACAAGATGTATGTCATTGGGTTGCAATCGGAAATCACCATCGTGGTGCGCAACAATATATAGTGACGGAAACGTTGGACGGCATGAACGGCAGCCAAGGCCAACTTCTCGACATAGGCATATCGAGTTTCCGTATCAAGTAGATTGCGGGTGAGATAGTAGACAATGTGCTTTGTACCATCATCATCGTCTTGGACCAAAACCATGCCAATAGTGGTATCGACAGCAGCTAAATAAAGAGTATAGTCATGGTGATAATTAGGCGGACGTAACAATGGAGCAAAAACAAGGAGCGCCTTGAGCTACTCAAATGACTCTTGTGCAATGACATCCCAGACAAAAGGGGTATCCTATTTTAATAACTGTGTATAGCCTTTAGCTACTTCAGCATAGTTTGGAATGAAATAGCGTAAAAAATTTGCTTTACCCTGCAAACTTTGCAATTGCTGCAAAGAAGCAAGGGGAGGAGGATTCAAGATGGCTTTGACGTTAAGGGGATCCAAGTGGATGCCCTCTTTGGAGATGACAAACCCAAGAAGTTTGCCAGATTCAAAGTAGAAGACACATTTATGTGGATTAAAGCGAATACGATAGTGTCGACAATGAAGAAAGATTTCACGAAGATGTTTTGGATGGTCTGGGCGCTTCGCTGAATGAGCTGGAAGGTCATCCAGGTAAGGCTGTACAATGTGCTGAATATCGTGGAACGCGTAAGACATTGCATGTTGGAAGGTAGCACCGGCATTATTTAGACCGAAAGGGAGTTTCTTATAGGCGAAAGTACCCCACAGACAGATAAAGGTGATCTTATGTTGATCTGCGGGTGATATATTGATCTGGTTGTAACCAGAGAAGCGGTCAATAAATGAATAAATATCCCTCCCATCACACTCATCAATGAGTTGGTCAATGAAAGGTGTGGGGAAATTATCTTTGGGACAGGCGCGGTTAATGTTGCGATAATTAACACATACCCTAATAGTGCCCTGTTTCTTGGTTACAGGGACAATATTAGAAACCCAATCTGTAAGCGAGATAGGGTAAATAAAACTAGCTTTAAGAAGTTTTTAAACTTCCGCTTTGATAGTTGCAGCCTTTCGGGAGTGCATGGGGCGTAGACGCTGTCAAACAGGTTTAGCACTCGGATACGTAGGTATTTCATGCACCACGATGCTAGGATCGATGTCGGGCATCTCTTCATACGACCAAGAAAAACATCACGAAATTCTCGAAAAAAGATCAGTATAAAGTTGAATCTCCTCGCGAGTACAGCTTACTCCGATGTGAATATGCTCAACAACCCTTGGATTAATAGAGATGTTGATAGGTTGAGTTTGCGTGATGTTCCCCATATTGCCTTCAGAGAAAACTTGATGGATTTGTATAGGTGTCTGAAGGGGTTGGGAAGGGAGACAAAAAGCAAACTACTCAAGACAAGTAAGCATAGCCCCATGGGTAGGGAGAAATGAGGAACGATGATGATGGTCAGCAAAGGGGGGTTCCTCAGAAGACACAGTATAAATAATCACTTCATTCGAAGGAAAGACTTCCTGTAAGGGATCCGAAGAAGCTACATCTCCGAGTCAAGGGGATTGGATGTACGAGTCGAGAGCCCTACTCAAAGGGGTTGGTTCAGGAAATGAAGCCGATGCAGAAACCATTTCGATGCAGTTGAGCTCGGCAGGACTCAATGGTATAACATCACCCCAAGATTCTATTCGATCAGTAGGAGGGAGGATCCACGGATTGGAACGAACAGAAATCATATTGACGGGAGTAATGTTTAGAGGTGGGAGTGAAAAAACGCCCATGAGGGTAGGATCTTTAAAGAGTCCAGCACCCTCACTCTCATACAGAATGGAGGTATGCTCCATGAAGGGCACGTTGCCATCGGAAGAAGAGGAGGCGAAGAAGGATAGCTGGTCTACGTTGACAATCTTCCCTTGATGGGGAAAATGAAGGACACAAAACAGAGATGAGGCCACGGCTCGCATGGCATAGTTCTAGCTTCGTACTAAAAGGAGGTTGTAAGTCAAATTGGCATCGACAACTTCGACCTCAACTTTGACCGTCTTCCCTTCTAGAGTAATAGGCAGACATGGGAGGATACCGTAAGGGCGAGAATCTCTCCCATCGAAGGCTTCCAAGGCATTGGGAGACTGGCTCAAGGTTGGAGAACCAATAGCCTTCCAACAAGCAACAGAGATAATGCAAGTAGAAGCGCCTTCATCAATAACAGTATGGTGAATAGTCTTAGAATTGATGATGACTTGAATAAGAAAGGCTATTTCGTGAGGCAGTCTTGGTACATGACTTTCTAGGTCAAAATTGATCAATTTCGAGTCAGCGGGGTCAATGCCACTGATGGCTGATAGCAATGACTTCCTCTGCGAGGGACATCTCTGGAGGACCTCTAATGCAGACATAGCCGAAGGAACTTGCGCTAAGTCTTCAACGATGCTATAATGTTGAGCAACACGAGCATTAGGGTTGTAAGAAGACTTCCGAAGCACTCCTTTAGGAGGAGTTCGAATGACTGTCTTAGTACTAGGTCGCTCGATATGGGGAGGACCCGAATTGGACGGACGAACACTAGAGGGGATCTCAGTTTCCTTCTCAGCGGGCGGAGGTTACTCTTTTGACCGCATACTAATATGGACGGGAATTGTCCCAGCCATGAAAACTTGAGAGCCAAATGGGGAAGAGGATTGAGATGGATCGGCCACCATTTGAGTCTACTACGAGGGAAAAGGCTCTTTAAGCACAACAGGAGTCCCAGGGGCACCTTTCAACAAACGACTAACTTCAGACTGTCTCAGGTAGTCTTTAGTATAGTGATCCTCATTGCAAATAAGACAAGGATACTTAGGTTTGCGCTTGGCACCTTCCTCGACTGGAGGCTTAGGGGGATCCTGCTTAGGTTGATTGGCTTTATTCTTTCCTTTTCCCTTCTGCTTACCTTTCGAGGTTTTGTCTGCCGAGGTGGATTGCACGGCGTTAACCTCGAAAGTGTTACCAAAATTGGATAAAGCCTGGGAAGCATTTTCATTTGGAGCATTATATTTTTGCTTCGCAGGGTTGGCAGGAGCTTTTCGAGAGGACGCGTTAAAAGAACCTATGACACCATCAACGGATGGTGGTAACGGGGCTTGGGAAGTTCTAGGTCACGGGGCATTTGGAAAATAATCATACAGTGTACCAGACTGGGAGTAAACCAAGTTGAGGTACTGAGCACATGCAATGGCTTGCTCTTCAGTTACACATGCACCCATAGCAATGTCCTGGGCTATCGGACCGACGAACGAGGTTGTAAACTAGTCGGTAAGAGGTTGGTTGGGGATCCAGAACTTAATTAAACGACGACCTCCATTCATGAATGTGATCAGAGATATGCGTAGCCGTGTTCTGTTTCAAAGATGTTAGGAGGTGTGTGCCCATTTCATATCGAATCGACAACTGAAAATGAGTTAAAAATTGCCATAGCCAGTGAATTAAAGTCCTGAAAAGTTCCACGAGCCAACTCAATATACCATTTTACGGTGGAGCTAGTGAGAGTCTATTGGAATAGGCAGAGCCGGATCGAATCATCAAGCCATGAATTCGATGAACACCATAGGTGATAGGTCATGACATGAGCTTGGGGATCTTCTCCAGCTTTACCATCGAATTTGGGACAATCACCGGGAATCTTAGTTGGAACCCGTGGCCAATACAGATTATGAAGAATAGGATCATTAGTCAGTTTGGACACGTCCAGTAATTCTAACGTCGCCAAAAAGGGTAATTAAGGGTTGAAGGACATCTTAGGCCGCGGATAAGAAACAACACCAGAGTTCCATCTAGTTCCTGGTTGCCCCCATTGATTTTGTCCAGATGGATTTAGCCTGTAGGGATTTTGTCCATAGGGGTTATAGCTATAACTAGATGGTTGACCCTGGATTTGACACCCTGCATTCCACTGATTACCAACCTGACCCACAGGAGCAACATATGGCTGCTGAAAATTCTGATAAGGGTTAACCTGTGGTTGTTGATAATTTTGGTATGGGGTAAATTGAGTTTACCCTTGGGGCTGCTGAAAACCATAAGGCAACTGGGCTCCAAACTGGGCCTGGGAGCCAGGCTACGCTTAATGAGCAGGTTGGGTTTGGGGCCCAACTTGAGTTTGAAGACTGGATTGGGTTTGGAGCCCAATCTGGGGCTGAAAATCGGGTGGGGCTTGAGAAACAATGAGCGTTTGAGCGCCCGATTGAGCAGTCCCAAATGGACGTCCTTGGGAGAGTTGAGGTTGAGCCATCTAGCTAGAAGGTGGTCCTGGTTGAGATTGAGGTTGACCCATTTTCTCAGAAGGTTGAGCTTGCTAGGTACTGGGTTGACCTTGTACAACCAAGGGTTTCCTTGACTGACCAGATGGTTGAGCAAACTGGACAATTGGTTGGCCTGGTTGGATTTGAGGCTGACCAATTTTCCCAGATGGTTGACTAGGCTGGACAATGGGTTGGCCTTGCTGAACGTAAGGTTGACTGACTTGCCCAAAAGGGTAGGCTTACTGGATACCAGGTCCCTTATTGTATGTAAGGTTGTCCTGCATTACTAGAAGGTTGCCCGAAGTAGGTAAAAGATGAACCATCGAAGGCCGAAGGTTTTCCCTGGAAGGGTTGTCCTTGTGGGTCGACAGGTTGCCCTGGATAAGGTTGTCCGTAATATGGCTGTCCATGAGGTGGCTGTCTATAAGATGGCTGACCTTGATAGGTTGGTCCTTGAACATTTGAAGGTTGTGCTTGGCCACCATGATAAGTGGTGGTGCCCCAAGCAACAGATAACGAAACCGAGACCTCAATCGTGGGTTGAGATGGCATAGATCCGAAGTGATAGATATGATTTCCTTGAGGATCATAATAATGAAATGGATTATGGGGATCCAGATTCTGAAGAGCCTGGAAATATTGATCATATGCCCCCTTGCTAGAATGGAACCAGAAGAAGGTGGGGCACTTAGTGTAGGATTAACAACTCCAGATGCGGACGTCGTTGGACCACTGTTTGTAGGACTAGCTGAAGGTCCAGCAACAGTAGTCACCATTGAAGATGTAGTGACGACACTGAAAACAAGGGTTGAAGAAGCCACACAAACAGTTGGAATATTTGGAACAGATGTGACAGTTACATTGTGAATCTGGGGTGAAAAGGCTCCGAAGTCGTAGTGACAATACAAGACCATATGGAACTCGAAAGGGGAGATCTAGAATCGATGATATCCGCCAAAGCATTATAGTGTAAAGGCAACGAGACACCAAGAGAAGTGACACGGAAGGGTGAAGTTTCTGTAGACAAAGAGATTTCACCTCCTACCACAAAGGATTCTTCACCGAAGACGGGGGTCATCTCATCCATGTCGGAGGAAGACATCGGGACCGAAACACTAGGAGGAGTAATGGGAAAGTCGTCTTCGGAAGGCTCCCAAATAGGGTTCCAACGAATATCGTAAGACTTGTCATCTGGAGCATGAGAGTTAAGAGGTTGGATACTCAGAATAACATGAAGAGTATCACTAACAAATGGTACCTCGGGAGCGACAGAACATGGAGACCCTTGGTCACTTGGAACAGGAGACAGGATCGGTGATTCCGCCTGGATGATTTAATTCAAAATCCTAGGAAAACTAATGAGTAAGGAAAGAACCCTACGCAAAATAAAACACAAATAAGATCTAATAGGGTAAATGTGAACGTGGCCAAATAAATTTTAAGACACGAGAACAAAACTTGACCTTTTCATCTTTCGAGAGTCGAGAAAAGGACGAAAAGATGACTCTAGTCGCCTTCAAATATTTAATGAGCCTGAAAGGACAAGTGCTTAGATGGACCTTTTCTTTTAGGGAGTTTGAAAAGGAACGAAAGTGACTACTCTGGAGAACTAGGCAAAAGGTTTACCAAACAACCCGTAAAACTGCATATACGCCTTAGCAATCATATGAAAACCAAGGACTTTCCGTACGGCAGTTAATTTTCCCGAATGCAATGTTCGGTGCATTACGGTTTGCAACGCGGCAGACACGACTTCCTAAGGATATAAGATGATAACCTAGTAGGGTCTCCCAACATATACTCGACAGTATTGGAAGCGCAAGTCCGTGCTAGCAACTATTGGGTCACAGAAGGAGGAATCACCCAAACTTAAGTGAAAGCAATAGTGACTAGGTTTAACGACACTAGAGCGCGTCTCTAGCCTAGAACTCTAAATAATGTGCGTTATGTTCCAATGCATTGTTAGGTTTATTCAGTTCATTTTAGAGTTGATCTTAAATTATGTTTCAATTTTCAGGCCTTACCGTATGTATATCAAAACCTAGGATGCAACTAGAATGAATAAAGCATCTTTCACTTCGATGAACTCCTACTTACAGAAGGTTAGAGAGATCATTCCCAAACCAAGACAAAACCAAGATCAACAAATTCAGTCACTCAAGAGATAGAATGTATAAACACATCAATCCCTATAGTGCATTGATACTACTAACGAGAGATTTAAAATTTGCCTTCTAATTTTTCAAACATGAAAACTTGGAATGCAAGATGTACTTTCACTTTCGCATACTAATGAATGCAATTTTTGATTTTGATAGCTTTGGATTCTAAAGAAACAAACAAGCAAGCATGAAACTGATTGATCCAAACAATTGTAATCTATGTCTGGTAGTGAAACAATCAAATCAATATGGAAATTGGTTCAACAAATAACACTAAACATCAATTAACATGAACAAGCGATGGAAAAACCTCAAGCAAACCACCAGGAGGGTTGCGGATGAATCTTTTGGATAGGCTAGTAACCAAGCCAAATAATTCAAAACTGGAAAAACAAAGTCACAAAGCCAAAAAATACAAGACTCACTTCAACAAAACCGAAAAGTAAGCACCTTAACTAAAAGCAATTAAAACGAACTAAGGGATAAGAGAAAGACAACAAGGGGTTAACCAAACTGATGAATTCAGGAGGCAAAATTGAAATAAACAATTCTACAGGAATCGTTGTGGGCATAACACAAGCAACTAGTGCCGATCAGTCACTAGCTGTAGCAATAGAGGGACGTCATCGTGAAAGTACACGTCTTTCACGGGACGGGCCGATTTCAGGAATCGTCGCGACTATGTCACAGGATTCAGCGATGCAACGCGAAGTTGGCACGACTGTTTAGCTTTTTATAGTGACGAACTTAAAAACAATGAAAGGTAAATGAAAACTCCCAAACAAAGACCAGTCTATCCTTACAGGCAATAAAGGGATTTCCTAGATTGACCCAGGTAACCCAAAAGACTGATGGTTCAATCCCAAAATCCAAAAGACATTAACTCAAAATCAACAAAAGCAAATAAGAGAAAAACATAAGATGGACTCCCCAACGGAGTCGCCAACTTGTGATGCAGGAAAGTGTTCCCTCTGCGGACAGAGGCAACCCCTCTAGCCCTAGAGTGGGTCTAGTCACAGCAAAGACAGATCAACAATTGATTTCCTTAAACAGTCATCGTTGGAGGCCTACATCAAACCGGTGGTTGATGAAGTTCTTTTGCACTGCTCCAGCTTTTGCTTCCTTCTCCTTAATGAGTGATTAACCTGAAACAATACAAAGGAAAAGCAACAAATCACGTAATCGGGAAACAACAATGATCTATTTACTCATAAAGTCAAGAAGTCATGAACTATCAAGTAAATTACATATAAGACATAGGAAAACATCATTTATTGTATTAATAATGAATTAATAGCAAGCTTACAACCAAGTCTTGACGTCACAAACCTTCTCAGAGGGTCCAACCAGTATGTTTCTCAAGCATTCACTCTTCAAGGATGAATCTCCCAACATACAATGTCTCTCTCTCACTCATAAGCTTTAACACAAAGTTAACGACACTCCACAATCTTCCACAAGCTATCAACAATCCCACACTTGTCACACCCACACTAGATATCTATCAAAGTCAATAGCACTAGCAGCACTACCCAACCAAAGGAACTAGAAGATCATAGCAAAGGTGAGTGCTTTAATAGGAGAAGGAGTCTCCATGAAATGTGGAAGGAGGAGCTCATCCTTAAGGAAGGTAGCACAAATGACAGAACTACCATACCAGAAGGGGGAGGGCGACCCAAAATATGCCAACAACTAGGTCTGGAGACGTCTAGAAGGATGACTGTTGAAACGAATTCGCCCAATTTGGATCGTCGCGGGCCATAAGTTAATTCTTTGCGACGACATCGTGAAGAGACGATGCACGCAGACTCATTGTCGCAAGACACAACTCATAACCTCTCGCCGGGTCTAGAAATCTGACCGTCACAGGAAATAGATGTACACCTGTGATGGAGTCATGATGAGACCATTATGGACATGGGAACGTCGTGTATATTAAGGTTTTTCTCGCAACAAGGCAGAAACTTAGGGAATGAGGGTCAACTTGCAGCAGTAGAGAGCATTTGCTTAATATTCTTACATCAGTGGGAAGATATGGACATGTTTATTTGACACATGACACAACAAAATGACTGAAATGAGGACAATGACAAATTACTGTGTAACACCTATCCCCTTAAGTGTTGGCCGCTGGACTACACTCGCCATCCCAACTTTTGGTGGTGGTGGGGTTGGGGGTGGGGTTGGTGTTGGAGTGGATGGATTTGATGTAGGTGAAGTGGGTGGTGTCATGGATGGAGGTGGTATCAGTGGGCAGTGCTCCCTGATCAACCATACCACACTTCCTGGTGAGAACCTCATGAGTTCCTCCTTGCTTTCCCGTGAAATAGAAGCCAAAGGACTATTCTCTACCCCTCTCGTTTCGCGGTAATGTCTTCCACACCGTGTTACTCCAGACATCAATAAACGCACATAATATATTTTTCACACAACAACATCTTAATCCACGTATTCAATGATTTGATATACCTACCCTATGGTCCTTGGAGAAATCGCATTTCCGCTTCACTGTAACTCACGGTTGTATATATCGTGAATTCAGTGATGAATCCTCCTATGATCCGATCCAACCAGCAATCTACCACGTGTGTGAGTTTATCTATAGTGGCTTCTAGTCTACACACCAGTTCTGGGGTCCACACAATGGGTTGATCTATTCTGCACCTTCCCACGCTATCAGCTAACTTCACGATCCACTCGTACAATTCTATAGGAAATGTCGTGAAGAAGATCTCGTGGATATATGTGAATATATAGCGGTCCAACCAATCTTTCTCCGATATCCATAGGGTTTTTTTGTTTTCCCAAACTGCGAACTCGTGAAGCTTCAGATCCCACCACTCTTCAAGCTCTTTCTTTGTAGGATTCCAATGTTCCCACATTAGACACCCATTAGGCAGATCTCGGTCCTGGCAATGGAACCATTTGTTGGCTTATATGGGCTTGACCCAAGTTCAAAAGAATTATTTAGCCGAGCAAATCCCACAGCTACCGGCCCTTTCGACAACAATCCACAGAGCACGGACTGAGGTCTCACCTGAGGTAGTAGGGGAGGGTGCTGGAACCAAGTTTCTACACCCTTGGGGGGTCTAGATGTGGTCTGGAGGTTTCACGCACTGTTCCATAGCTTCATGCTGCTCTGTTTTGCGCGGATCGAAACAATCTTTACCAATTATTAGCGTGCTGGTTACATATCTAATCTATCTAATGAAGTATTGTAAATAAGATCTACTTAGCAAGGTCTTTAAGCAAACATTTATCATATATTACCATTTTGCGCACTTAGAGTAAACACAGATTCACATGTATTCAAGATGTAAACATATGGGCATAGATCAAATGGTGATATTAACCATGCGAAAAGCTATATCCGCGAGAGTTTAGATTTAACACAGAATTATAGAAGCAACTTATCTTTATTCTCTTTCTTCACCAATACATCCAGATTCGCCCTGCGCACTCAGCTGCAGGGGTTCGCGCACACAGTTGTGGACTCTTCTAGGCCTTTGCGCACACAGCTGCAGAGCCTCTATCCACTACCCAAACCCTTGACTCGAACTTCCAGTCGCTTTTAGACTATTCCCCTAAAAAACCCATTACATTTCAGATCCAAAATCATACAATAAAACTTAGCTACATCTACCCATAGAGCCTCCCTCGATTTATACGTTTCCATGGACCGTGATCCATGGGTGGGCTGACTCAACTTACGTTTCTTTACATTATTTTTGGGCAGACTACCCTTTGACTTCAATTTATTACAAATTGTGCTCCATGCATCCCATGGACTCTTTACCCTATCCTTATCCAAATCTTCGGGCTTTGTGCTCCATGACCGTTGCGCGAGGCTTCTGCTACCCAACAACTATGTACATGTCGTACGACTAGTGCTATGTACATGTGGTGTTATGTACACATTATGCAGGTGGTGCAGTGTACATGTGGTGTTGTGCACATGTTGTGAAGGTGGTGTTGTGTACGTATGGTGTTATGTACACATTGTGCAAGTGGTATTGTGTACAGGTGGTACCGTGTACATGTTGTACATGTGGTATTGTGTACACATTGTACATGTTGTGTTGTGCATATTTGGTATGGGTTATAGTTATTGTGTAGTTGTTGTATCGCGACATGTGTATTCGTAGTATTGTGCATTGTGTATGTATATGTGTTGGGCAGCGGATCCCCCCACAACATGTTTTTGGGGCTTAAAGCCCGAGTTTTAGTCAATGTAATGTAAAGACTCCGCGAAGTACGAGCGTGGAGCGCGAAAGTCTAGGATGAGTCATAAGGTTGTCGGCCCTAAGAATTATAAAATAATGTAAAGTTGAGTCGGCCTACCCATGGTCCATGGACCATGGGATTGTATAAATAGAGTGAGGCTCTAAGTGTAAAGATAGCTTAGCTCAGCAGAGAAAAATAAAAAGATAGATGTGAAGGCATGGTTAGAAGATAGAAGTGGATTTGAAATGTATTAGGTCATAGTAGTAGGAAGCGGCTCTACAACTGAGTGCACAAAGGCCTAATAGAGTCCGCAACTGAGTGGGCAGACCCCTGCAGCTGAGTGCGTAGGGAAGAGTTAGGTCAGTAATTGAACTTGAGTATTAATAAAGATAAGATTGATTCAGAATATTGTGTGTCTGTTTGTAGATCTGTATTTCTATGTTTTGGTTATCTTCATGCATTTATATTATTTTCGAGTACGCGCGATTATCTGAAAGTTGAATAAGTAATAAGAATATTGGGCCTGCACAACTAAGTTAAGCACTAATATAATAACACAGTAAGGATCAGATTGGAATAATACTGTATTCACAAGGGTACGCACAGGTTGTGAAGGATAGAAAGCTGCGCAGCGCATAGGTTAGGATCACAAACCTCCAGAACCTTCATCAAGACATCCGTAGGGTGCGGAAACCTCGTTCTAGCATCCCCCATTCTACTTCGGGTGAGACCTTAGTCCGCGCTCCATGGATTGTTGCTGAAATTTCCAGTAGTACCGGGATTTGCTTGGCTAAACTCACGGCTGAACTTGGGTTAGGCCCCTCGTAGCCAAAAAATGGTTTCATTTCCGGGACCGGGATCTACCTAAGGGATGTATGATGTCGTGCCACTGGAACCCAACAAAGAGGAAATCAAAGAGTGGTTGGACAAGAAGATTCATGAGTTCGCAACACAGGAAAATAGAACTCCACAAGTATCTAAGAAAAGGTGGCTGGATCGCTACGTGTATACTGAACGTGATTTTTGCGACCACCGATTTCCGACTTGTGATATTGCATCGGCAAAAGGGGAATGGACATATATATGTGGCATATAGTATTACGATATGCCGATTTGCGAAATGGTATTGGCGGAGCGTCCATCGGGAGGACAAGAATGAGCAACATTACTTTGAGGCCTGCGATAGCGATAATCACGTCGGAGGGGAATCCAAAGAGATCAAAAGAATGTTAAGGAAGTCGGTGAGGATTATTGTGATCGGAAGAAAGGTATATACGTTTTTGAAGAGTATTTGAGGCCTCGGGAGGGTCCGATAACCTCGAAAGGAAAAATTTCATGCTTTGGAAGGAGTCCATTGCATTGGAAGATGGTTTTAAAGGGGCAAGATGAGGGTTGTTGCTATGTTTCAGACAAACTTAGCAATTCCCAAGTGTACTTATGGTTATCTTTCAACCAGGGGGGAAGGGATAAATATATAGGGGAGTTATTAACATAGTTTTTAGTAGGGGAAAGGGGAAATAGATAGGGATCTATATAATAGAGTTAGAAATTAATATGGGTTGTGGCAAGAAAGTGCTAAGTTTAGAGGTCTTAGGCTTTAAAAATGGGGATAGAACTTTGTAGAGGACATATGAACACTCTTTAAGCAAAGCAAATCTTTACTAGGGAAATGATATGAAACATGATGGATTTAAGAGATATCAAGCAGATCTTGACCTCTTTTGGGGAAGTTAGTGAACGATTTAGGGAAGGAGGAAGAAGGGGGAGTTAGACATGCCTCGCTTGAGTCCTTCAAATGGCCACTTCCTGATAATTGTGACCTGAACATATATGACACTTGAAAACATGAAATTGTTCACAAATAAACATTCTGCAACCTCAAAACTACCTACCCAGCCTACTTACCTAGCATTTTCTCTTCTTTTTGGTTTGGGTGCTCTTAGACTTTCAGACCCAGCTGTTCAAATTTTTTGTTTTTCTGTCCTCCTATCTATATCTACACTTATTTCATCCAGGGGCTCAGATTAAGCTGTTGAGCACCCTTGCTTCTCTACCTATCTAGGAATCTGCCAAGATTAAGCTATTTGGATAGATGTTAATTCTCTATATTCTAAAAC